>QVNV01002649.1:0-14467 GCA_014825455.1 Pseudomyrmex pallidus
TGTAATATTGTTGCAATAATGCTGCAATATCATATTATCATACTAATATTGCTGCAATATCGCGATATTCCTGCAATATTGTTGCAATAGTGACATAGAAAAGTCATGTTCTTTATGATCACCAAATATTAAAACTAAATATTCATAAAATAGACAAAAATTTAAAACTGAAAGAATCTCTTAAGAAAATGCTGAACCGATAACAAAGATTCGATTCATCTGCCACTCAGTAGCTACGCTGTTTAGTAAGTAACACCCTTTCTCGGGGCCGAGTCGGACCAAAACAAAGATAGATGACATGAGAGACAAGGATAGACATATGTGTCTTTCCGGCGGTTATGCTATCCTAACCTAACCTAACACCGAATTCCTGACGATCGCTCACTACTTTTTTGCTAGTGTTATTTTTGTTTATTTTTAGGCGCAATGCGCTAGCATATGTGCTTTATCAGAAGATCGGACTATTCTTGTAAATTAGACAATAATATCACATTCTGATAATTCCCAATATATTCTTTTACGTCATCCGCTTATCGCTCTGATATCTGCATATTTATACAATGCTTAGAAATTGTTTAAAAATAGCAAAATATGATCAAGTGATAGTAGGACAATGTAATTTTTGGCGCTTTTTAGACCAAAAAGCATCAAACCGAGAAGTTTTTTTTTTATGTTCTTTACTTCTGGAAAAGCGTTTTTTATTTGATACAGTAAATAATGAGATTAGTCCGATTTACTAAAATGACATACTCCATCGATACAAAAGGACGGTTCAGCATCTTTTTAATTAGGGAAACATATGTAGTTTTAAACTGCTTTCCTCTAAAATTTGCGTTTTGGAGTTATACGGAATTATACGTAGATAGTGACGATGTAACAAGAATGATGTGAGAGATTTATTAGACTGTTTGAGAAACAACGTCGCGCATAAACTTTTTGTTCGTTTACCGCATTCAGTGCTAAGTATCCGAAAAATGTAGAGAAACCTTCTTTCAACCACACGTCATCCCACCACTTTGGCGTTACGAGATTACCGAACCACTGATGGGCGACCTCGTGCGCCGCGATATTGGCCACTACCTTCTTAGAATCCGGTAACGTGATATCTTTACCTTCTTTTATAGTGATGGCGTCTTCTCTAGAAAAAGCTTCAAGTTTTTCAACGTCCGACTTAAAAAGCACGTCCGACATACACACATATACGACATGCAACAAATAATTGGTAATTACAAAAATAAATTAAATTTTTCAGAAAGAATCAAATGTGTGTTTCAAACATTTTGTTTACCGAAACGTTATAAGGCCGCTGTTTTCCATCGCGCTGTAAGACAGATCGGGAACCGCGATCACATCGACTTTATCCAATTTGCAAGAAAACGTTGTGAAATTTTGAATAAAACGAAGCGCTCTCGGTATCAGATCGCCTATGTACTTCGTGTTGTTCACAAACTCCTTTCTGGAGAAAATCGTATGTGACGGTCGGTCGTCAACGTTAACGTCGTAGCCGAAAAAATCGGTGACCATCAAAGCGACCAAGTAAGTGGGCATCGGCACAGTCTTCACGTAATGATCCCACACGTATCCCGGCATGTTGTGTCTAAGGAAAAGGAGTCTGGATTAACATTCTGTGAATGAAATTTCGTTTTTGTAATTAAATTATCGGTCAAACATGCAAGAGAAACAATTGCAACAGTGTCAAAAATGATACACGATTAGTTTACGACACAGCGATTTGAATCGATCTGTTTTACATTTCCTCGGTGACTCTGAACATCGAATTCGAGTGCGATCGCATGTCGGATTTTCTGCCGATAGAAATGCGAAATGGCGTCTTGATCCACGGCTCGTCGAAACACGGATAGGCCGTTCGAGCGTAGTTCGGAGAAAAGTTGGACACCGCTATCCATCTGGAAGGAAAATATACTGGCTTCTGAAGGAAATGCGCATTTGACGTGCGCGAATTTATGTTGAATATTAAATAAAATCGTGAGAGATATATCACGTTTCAAATGATTTACCTCGTTTTTTCGCCATCGCTATCGATATATGAGCTTCGGAATAATCCTTCTGCTTTCTGACGTAACGGAGTCGTGTACTTTATATGCAAAACGTAAATCTGTCCGGCAAATAACATTTGCAGAAGAAATACATCGATGAAGTCATCCTCAAGCGTCGCGACGTATTTCTTAATCAGCTTTAGCGAGTTCGACGAATATTCTTTCACACTGAGATCTTCTATTAGAAGATTGCGGGCGTGAAAACGTACATGCTTCGTCGGGATCACGCAGTAAAATTGAATTTCTACGTCGCCAATCGTCGTGAAATTTTCTTCTTCTAGCACCGGCAGTATTTTCAATCTGTAAGCGCAAATTTGTTCAAAAAAAAATTAATAAATAAAAACAGTGTTTTAAGCGATATTTTGAGTTCAAAATATTTTATGTCATTTTTTTCAAACGCAAATATTATATATTGTTATAATTATATTGCATTTACTATATTATATTGTACTATAATTACGTTATATTTTATTTTGTTGAAATGTCTAACGTTATTTTTGTTATTTGTAGTCTGACGAGTTGTACGCGTGAAACAGACTGCAAGTATTTTAGTTTAAGTCTGCAATGTCAATCACTGAGAGAATGATTGACGCGTGTTGCACAGACGGAGAATTCACCGTCAGTCACTACTGATTAACGCGACGGTAAACTTTGTCAATTTTATGTATCGCGTATACTATTTCAAAGTCTAAGTCTAAAATTAGAAAAAACGCACATCACATTTATATATCGTGAATACCGTAATATGAAAAAGACTTTTAAAAGACTTTCTTTTTTCGTGTTGTTAAAGTTTTGTAACATTTAATAAATTTTTTTGTAATTTAAAAAACTATTTAAAAAAATTTTTTTTACAAAATCATCAGTTATCGTTGCGTTTAGTGAATTTGGATTTTATTCCGCCGTCAAAATTTTATTTAACAATTTATTTCTTATATTAACACTAAACATTTAAGTTGTGATCTGATGCAATTTATCTTTTATATAATTAATCAGTAAAAAAGATCTGATACAAGGATCGAAATGGTCGACCGTAAGATTAAAATAAAACTGCTATTTCATACACGGGCATCCAATATTTTGGCTTGTATTGGCCGATTTTTCCATTGTTCGACATTACCACGAGCAGATTCACTTGATCAAAGTTTTACAAATATAAAATATATTAATCTTTCGTGGTCAGACTTCAAAACTGACGACGAGCTAGTCAGACCGGGTCTGTGAGACCCACGCGACTTTGAGATCGAATATCTCCGCGAAAAATCAATATTTTTCAAAAAAAAAGAAAAAAAACAGATTGAAAAAATTTTAAGTAGTTTCGAAGATACAAGCGTTTAAAAATAAAACGTTTTTTTTTCTAGAAACGCCGATGCGCAATTTCTGATTGGGTCTGGGAGATCCACGTTTGACTTACGAAGGATTAAATTTGTAACAAACATAAAAATCTCTCTCTGTTTATTATTTGTCACTCATTATGTGCTTACGTGTATTCTAACGGCAAAATCTGGTCGGACAGTCGCTGCAAATGGGCAATTTCGTCGGACTTCTTGCCCGTCGCTTCTTTCTGCCTGTAACCCCGCTTATTTTCCATGAACGAACTGACGAACCAGAGAATAACGATCAAACTAGTCACGCAAATAAATATTGCCACCACCATTCTCACACGCAACTTGTGACGTCTGACATAATCTGGGATCTCTAAAAAAAAAAAAAAAAAAAAAATTAAAGTGCGCGTATAATGTGAATACAGTTTGACTTTGTGTCGAGAGATATGTGTCGCATTTCGCAAAAAACTCCGACACACCTCCGGTTCAAGACCTCGGGCGCCACCCTTTGTCTTTTACCTTGCGTTCGAAGATTCTCCATGATTATTGGCAAACAGGCGCAGGATCTAACGATTGAGCTAGCATCGCCACGACGAGTAACTAACGGCGACTGCATTCGAAAGGCAGAAAACACGTCAAGGGCTTCGACCAGATGCGACCGCCAAAAATACATCGACAGCCACTTGTACATCGTGGCACCACCATTCCAAACGTACAATTTACACAGACGGCCGCCACCGCCGATAAAAATAATATATTCACCGTTAAGAATAATTTATTCGCACGAGCGTCACAATCTCGCGCAACGTTCAGACTTCCGGTAAGCAGCGAAGAGAAGGTCAGGGTCGTTAATGCGCACATCGCGGATCATCAGAGAGACGAGGTCGCCTGCAAGCAAAAAATGAAAAACAGACAATCCGCTGATCTCCGAAAAGAGATGTGCGAAGAAAATGCTGCGAAAAATTGAGAGACAATGAACGATTTAATTCTACGAAATACGCGCGCCACAATTGGTACATTTATTTCTTCGAAAGATGATGAATTTGTTCGAGCAAACCATTTGGATGGTCGTCACGAGCACGTGGGTGTCTAATGCGCGCTTGATGTGTTTTAGCCACGACTAGATACGCCAACTACCATCGACGTTCAACTTTTTGAGTTATAGTTGCATGAGAATCTTGCGTTCCGCTGATGAGAAAGCCAGACTCACGAATTTATATTCAAACGAGTGATCATTGTGGGATCTTGCTGCTTTTTTTCTCGACGTGACACGTCTTTCAAAACTTTTGATGCTTCGAAAAAAAGGCGTAAATTTATGAAATATTGTCCGAGTAGTAGTCTGTTGTACGAAAAGTAAAATTCGTGGGAAAGAGAAGAGATTTCTATTTCTCTCGGTCGATTTTAAGCAATTCGACATCATCATCAGTTAAACGCGCAATTTCGACACGCATTAAATGTTACAACGTTTCTACGCAGACATTTCTTCGACACTTGCGTTTTTAAATAAAAAAACTTGCGTGTCTAATTGAGCTTTTGTTTTAATTTTGAACGGTAGAATATTTTTATGCTTTAGATATTTGAGTGTGTACACAAGGTTTTCTGGCAAAACCGGCTGCATACGAAAACGCGGAAAGCGCGTTTCCGAGCGGGCGTTCCCGTTCTCGGTATCGCTCGAGCGGCTCGAAGCATATCTCATGTTTCAGGGAATTCCTCTTCCTGTGTCGAGAGAGGTGAGTGCTCGACGAGGTGGCGGGCCTCTCAACGTCGCGGCTTTTTCGGCATCGTGCGTGTGTGAGAGACGGGCTAGAGCACCCGAGAAAGGAAGCCAAACAATGTCGATGACTAATGGAGACGCGCGACCCTCGAGGAGGAGTCGGTCGATCCCTCGAAATGCCGCGCCGGGACCCGATAGACTGCCGCCACTTTTCGTTCCCCTCCTCTTCCTCTTTTTCTCTCTCTCTCTCTCTCTCTCTCTCTTCATCCCCGTGTTTTCTTAGTTGGGTCCTCACCAAGAGTGACCTACGCTCCTCGCGATGATGGAGTAATGACGGCCATCCTCAATGAAACACCGGCGACGAATTCGTGAATGAATCGTCTCTACAGAGAAAACATATCTGGCGTCGCATCCTTTCCACCCTCTTCTCTTGATGAAGGAGGTTGTAATTCCCGTGTTCTTTCGATGTGCTATCAAATATTAAATTTAAGCTGTTAAAAATAACACTAACATAATAATAATAACAATTAATATATAATTCTTCAGTCTCACTAGATATCTTTAACACAGCGCTGAAGCGAATCATTTCTTCTGTTCTAATGTGGCATAACGAGACATGACATAAACATAACTTGCTCTGTCGAAAGTGAATATTAGGTTTCAAAATGAGAGAAATCATGAAGGAAAAAAAAAGAGAGTGCTGTTTAACTTAGCTAGTCTCATGTCAAATAGTCAAATAAATTAATATAAATAATAATAATATTAGTAATCATAATCCTGTAAACTCCGTATATTAAATTCTTGTTTGAGCAATTCTTGAAAATGAGAAAATCTTATTAAGTTGAAAAATATCTAAAAACTAAAAAAACCTATATTAAAACTAATGTTATTTCATTAATATAGAATGTTGAATAAATCCCCATGAATTTTTACAAAGTTTTTGTCAATAAACAAATTGCGTCAAACATAAATGTTCAAGGTTTACAGGATACCCGGGAAAAAATGGATTAAATCTAATTTAAATCCAACAAGATAAAAAAATTGAAAATTAGATCTAAAATAAATCTAAATAGATAAAAAGTAGATCTAAATAGATACAAAGTAGATCTAAATAGATACAAAAGATATCTAAATAGATCAATGTAAATTTACATTTTACTTATTTTTAGATCTACTTTATAATCTACTTAGATCTACTATATAAGATCTACTTAGCTCTACTTAAATCTAAGCAGATCTGAGGTGATCTACTATAATAGATCTGAGTAAATATAAAGTAGATTTATATAATGATAAATAACAATGCAAATTTACACAGATCTATTTATAATTATTTAGATCTACTTTATATCTATTTAGATTTACCTTGTATCTATTTAGATCTATTTTAGATCTAATTTTCAATTTTTTTTATCTCGTTAGGTTTACATTAGATCTAATCCATTTTTTCCCGGTAGGGTTAAAAACGTACCTAAACAACGTTAATAGAATTAGGGTTAATATTATATAAATAATATAAATATAAATTAATATTGTTAAACTAATATAAAATACAAATTAATAGATAAATAAATATTTAACTTAAAAAAATGTGAAAGTTTTAATTTTTATAATAGAGCTTATTAGATTCAATTTTTAAAATAATTTTAGTAAATTTTCGAAAACTTTCAGCATTTGTTTTAAACGTTATTTCATCTAATAATTTTCGCACTTGGAAAGTATTCGCAAAGCTCGAACGTTTTTCGCACGTTGTCTTTCAAAATTTTCTTAATTCTCAGCAAAATGTCAGAGAGCAAAAAATTCAGCAACCGTCTTTGCGTGTCATCCTTTAGAATTCTTTGGCGAACATCGGCCACTTGACTTCAGCTTCGAGGAACGATCAATGCTCGGAGATTGGTCTCGAAAACGTCGGAGAGAAACACATAGAAGGAGCTTCCGTGGCCCTACTCCTACGACTCTCGTTTTTCTTCATACGACGTTCTTGCGGCCCTATGACAACGCCGTCGCATGTGTTTCGTTTGACATTTCCGTATGAGCGCTAAGACAATTCGCACCGATCCGCACGCGGAGTGATTCTATGAGATAAACTTGTGCTGCGAGTGACTTTTCTCGATACTTAACGCGCGATGCAGTTGACACGCTCAATAAATTAAATTGATTAATTAAATGCATTACAAATTTATTATTTATAATTATATTGCGCTTAATTGCTTTGTGGTTTTCTTTTTTGTTTTATTAATCCTAATTTGTTAATTCAGCTTTGCTTTCTCTCTTTCGACGCTCGCGAAAGTAGCGAATTCACCAGTAGGTTTTGAAACTGTCAGAACTAGTGGTCACTGCCGACTTATAGTCGAGATGTCGTGGTCGAAGGACTCAATTTTGAACAATCATCGGACGTCGGAGAATTTCGAATTACCACCAACACCGCCGACGCCGTCGTCTCTTCACGTGGAAGCTCAGACTGCGAAATCAGCAACAGGTTGCGAAACATCCTGGTATCACAAGTCTTGGAGCAACTCGTCAAACGCTCACGGTGTATTCGACATTTCAACCGATGACAATACTCGTTTATTATCTCCGCCTTACGTTACGAATAATTTAATTCCGAACACTGACAATCAAAATTATCGCACGTGCAGGTAAGAGTTTGTATACAGTTGACAACATACATGAAAGCGTTTCTTCGCTTTTTACAGTTTTAAAATATGTATAATAGAAATATATGTAAGTCATAAAAAAGTTATAAGAAAATTGTTTCAATTTATCGTTTTGTGATTTTTTAAAATAAATAGAAAATTTACACATTTTGTCCGCGTATTGCTTGTTTTTTTTTTTTTTTTTTTTTTTTTTATTTTACCGCGTAAGATGGGAACAGCACCAACACAATGCCACGATCTATCATTCGATGCTTGATCAAGTTAACGAAAAGAGTGCGATATCTTCGAACAAATCCGAAGAGTTGTATGAGAATAATGAGGATCGTGTCACAACTACTACAAACACGGGAACGATGTTTCGTGCCTGGGAGATGCCACATTTGCAAAATACACTTGTGAATTATGAGCAAGATGGCAAATATCAATCTTGGCAAAACGTACAGCATAATGAAAAGTTTGCGAATTCATTTGAACAAAATTCTCGATCGCACCAACGAGGACGAGGTAAAGCTATGTTTTATTATCATTTTCAATAAATATTCTTTAAATGTAAAATTAATTTTACATATATATAGGGGAAAAGTGGCATAAAAGAGCTATTTTTGAAAGAGTCATATTTGTTTATTTGGCAGTTTCTGAACAAATCTCACGCAAGTTCTAGTTATTATATAGCAGTACTAGACATGTGTCACTTACAAACATTTGACAGATCATTGAAAATAAATAACGCCGATTAAAGATTTTGTATATTAATATATTAAAGATTTTGTTTAAAAAGTAAATTTTTAGGTTTTATTTCTTTGTTTTTTATTATTCTTGCATAAAGAAATAAAAAATTATTATATCATGATTTTAAGTATGTATTTAGTCTCCTAATGATGTAAATATTTCTTAGTCATAGCGTTTATTTTATAGTG
This sequence comes from Pseudomyrmex pallidus, assembly GCA_014825455.1. Taxonomy (NCBI): domain Eukaryota; kingdom Metazoa; phylum Arthropoda; class Insecta; order Hymenoptera; family Formicidae; genus Pseudomyrmex; species Pseudomyrmex pallidus. Next base: position 8,668 of record QVNV01002649.1, read on the forward strand.
TGTTTTGAAGATATAATTTCTAAGAGGAAAAGTTTTGAGAAAACCAGACTATAGTGTGATAAAAAAACCAAATAAAAAGATGAAAGATAAAAATAATCAAAACAAAGAAAAAATACTGTTATGAAAATTGTCAAAAAATCAATTAAACTTTTTAATAGAAAATCTAACTCTGATAGTGAATGTATTAATAGTAACGATGATTCTTCTTCAGATTCTGACGGAATATTATCACAAATAAAAAAAAAAAAAAAAAGAAAAATAGAAGAAGAAAAGGATAATAATTCAGCATAAGGAAACAGCCAATACGAGATAAAACCTGATGTTTAGGTAGATAATAATTGTATAGTGTGCAATAAAAGCTATAAAAAAAGAGTAAACAAGTAATTTCAATGTAAACATTGTTCTGGTTGAGCACACTAAAAATGTGAAATAAAAGGGACGCTTAAATTAGTTTTGTCTTTTTAAAATTGCATGTAAAGATATCTAAAAGAGTTTAGTTTTCTTCTCAATCGTAATTTTAAAAGTTCCTTTAAAAATCTGATTAATAAAGTAAAAGTTAGTTAGATTTTAAGTGAAAAATATATGAATAATTTATTTATGATAATGACGTTGATATTGTTTTAATTAATTTTGAAGAGATTTTTCAATGAAACTAGGTTTACATTTTTGTTAACAATTAATTATTAATGTCTATTAACAGGTTGTTTATTAATTTTGTTTTTTTTAAGTGGAAATATGTCTATTAGTCTTGTGTTGTTATTTGTTCTTTTGTCTATTACATTACATAAATGAATAAATAAACAACAAATTAGAATAATAAGCGTTGTTTTTTTAAATAGGTTTTCTGGCTCTTTACTAAAACTGGCTTTTTCTCTATATATACATTCATCTGCCACTCTTTCCCTATATATACATTTTAATTAATAGTGTGCAAATATTTTAACTGTTTTTATTTAAGAAAATAATTTACTTAAGTAATTTGATGTTAGAATTTAATATTGAAACTTTGACGTCCAGTAATATGTAACTTGTATTTCCAATTATGTTAGAAATGAAAGGATATTGAGGGAAAAAGGAGAATATATATATAATAAAAAGACAACAATATAAATAATATAAATAAAACACATTAAGGTTTTTATTCCACATAACAGCCAAGTGTTATAACAAAACTAGGATTTGCTTGCAATAAGAGAATACAAAATCATATTAGACACATCTTATAAATTCTTTATAAAAACCATAGTGATGATATAATAAAAATAAAACCTTAGATAAATACAAGGTTGGAACACACAATATTACAAATTAAATCTCATGTGTATGTGTGGAGTATATCAGTTTGAAAAACATGCACTTTTTTTTACCCGAATCTGAATTTTGCTTGTTAATTCTTTTGTTCATGATTGTATAATCCTGGAAATACACCAATGAATGGTTTATTTTTACAACATAACAAAGATGCTGTAATAATCTTTAGAAGTTCTTGGCATCTTTCATTCAGAATGGCATCTGAAACTGAAATTCAGTCTCATTCACTTTTTTAAAATTTAATATTTTAATAAATATTTAGAAAACAATAAACAGAAGTGGTATCTTAAACTGAAAAAAAATCATTTTAAACTCAAGCTTGAAAAAGATTGTTGAGGTTATGTATCAAGTCAAATCTTCCAATCGACTACAATAACTTTTGGATAAACAGATAATATTACATACAGAGTGCTCACCTGCTTGTTATTATTGATATTCATTAGATTTGTCATATTTGCATTCTCTGTACATCGTTTTTTCTTCCTTTTTTTATCAAAGTACTTCGGAATACGCGCAAACAGTCACCCCGGTTCAAATCAATCTCGAGAATCGCATACGCACAACTCACACGTTTTCACTCAGGATTATTATGGCTACATTCCGATATTCACTGCCAGTACTGGAAATCTATAGCACATGTGACGTAAAGTATAGATTTTTAGTACTGGCAGTGAATATCGAAATACAGAATATGTAGCACAAAATTTTTACAAACTGTGCGCGCGCACAGCTGTGCGCAATAAATTAGTTTGAAACATCTCGAATTGTAACACATTTCATCAACGTAAATCGTTGACAATACCATTGAAGGTTTATGTCTTTAGACGGTCGCCAATGCGGCCATAATAAGCCCAGTGCAACGTAAATATTTATCTAACACCTATATGGATGTATTTTACGTAACAAACGTCGTGTTGTGTCTATTTTGTTTGATACGTTCTATTTCTGCTACTTGATTTGTTGACAGTAGCAAATTCTTCAAATAAAAAAATCCAATCTTGTATTGTAAAATAAACATCCCGGGAAAAAATGAATTAAATCTAAGTAGATCTAATTTAAATCTAACGAGATAACAAAAATGAAAAAACAGATCTAATTAGATCTATATTAGATCTAAATGAATATAAAGTATATCTAAATAGATATAATAGATAAATAGATAAATAGATCTATGTAAATTTACATTTTATTTATCATTAGATCTACTTTAGATCTACTCAGATCTACTATATTAGATTTACTCTGATCTGCTTAGTTCTGCTTAGATCTGCTTAGATCTAATGTAATAAATCTGTGTAGATCATCTATAGATCTAAAATAGATCTACTGATAAATAAAGTGTAAATTTACATAGATCGACTTTATATCTATTTAGATCCAAGTTGGATCTAATTAGATTTATTTTCTTTTTTTTTATCTCGTTAGATTTAAATTAGATCTACTGATCGTTATATAGATCTACTTAGATTTAATCCACTTTTTTCCGGGATAAATAGAAGTAAGATAAGAGTAGAGATGCAAAATAAATATTCGTATCAACCCCAATAGGCAAATTGTGAAAATGTTGCACAAAAATGGCATCATGAATGACGACGATTTTGCAATGATTGCATTAAGATGATTTGCTATAACGCATAGTTTTGTCAAAATAAAATTTTGTAAATAATATTTGTCAAAAATTAGAAAAAAGTCGTTGTGCATAATCATTGTGAAATTTTTCGTTACTTTATGATGCCATTTTTGTGCAATATTTCCACAATGTGCCTATTGGAGTTGTGCATTTCTACAAGCATATACATGAATTACTCTGACTTTTTCATGTGCAATTGTATTTTTACATGTTTTAAACATCACATAGCTGAAAGTTTTTTTTTTTCAATTATTGGACAATTTTGTTTTTAAATTAATTTTGCAAATATACTGCTAAGATGATTTGCCATATCGTTATTGTTTTGCCGAAATAATATTTGAAAATTAATTTTGCAAACAACAACAAATATTTTATAAAAGATCAATATTTTCATATCTATTTCTTAAAATATATCTATATAATTGCAAATCACAATTTTTATGCAAGATTTTGTCACATAATTTCATAAACGTTTTCCTATCAGGGAAGTAAATTGGTCTTCACCCGAAATATATATACAATTCGCAACAAAATATCAGCATTTGTATCTGATTTATACCCAAATCATAAGCCAATAATCCCGATAGTGACCATCGATGAGAATTCCGCGAGATCTCACGTTTGACGTCATCCGACAGTTAGAGTCGTTTGATAGCGGCACGGAAGCAGAAACTAAAGAACCTCAAGAGGTCGAGAGAGTCTCCACGTGTCGCCGCGCGGTAAAAAGACGCGTTCCCGGCGAAAGCGAGTTTCGCAAGCAGATGAGATCGGTGTAGCCGCGCATTAACGTATCATACATGCGCGGTTATTTTAATCTGATCGGCGACAAAAAGCTGCCGCCGCCGCCGCCGCAACGGCAAGCCGCGAAATCTCGCCGCGCGACTTTCCACGCGAGCAAGATCGGGCCGGATGATGAGCGCGTTATGTCACTATCCGAGAGGAAACTGGATCAGGTCTTCCTAACGCGAGAAGGATCTCGGCATCTGTAATTTAAATTATCAGTTTCAATCTTTGTAGAAAAGAAATATAAAAAATACTAAAAAGAAAGTAAATACAAAACATTACATGAGAAGAACATTAAAGATTATTTCTTTTTTTTAATATTAGTAAGTTGAAAAAAATATTGCAAACCTACCTACCATCATCACGCACATTATATACGCACATTATTGTGTACATATTGTGACATTCTCTGTGAATATTACAATTGTTCAATTCAATTATAGAATCAACAAAGAAAACAGGCGAAAAACCGCGGAAGGAGAGAACCGCGTTTACGAAGCAACAGGTTCGATATCTCGAGTGCGAATTCGCACAAAGTAATTATCTGACACGTTTGCGTCGTTACGAGATTGCTGTAGCGCTGGATCTGACAGAACGTCAGGTACTTTACACATTGTATGTAAGAAATATATGATTCTACTACAGTTTTATATATTATTTAAGTGTGTTCTTACAGGTGAAAGTGTGGTTTCAGAATAGACGTATGAAATGGAAACGAACGAAAGGAAATATGGCTAATCTGCAGCAGACAACAACCACGTCGTAGGACATTGGTCCAGTTAACGAGATTTATAATGAGGTCAGTTTGCGTTCCAGGAGCGAATTTTGGAGCTTGAGCCGATGAAACTATCGACTGAATGCGAATCACAGTGAAATGAAAAATCCATCTTAAATATAGAAGTGTTGTGCTAGAAAATCTTTAGTGTTGCTGAATGATACGCGATAAAGATAAAACCAAAAAAACGCTCATCGTAAGAAGGCTAAAATAAATGTAAATTATATTTTTTATTGTCTGTTATTTACAGTACATCGTTTACAGGCTGAACTTTTATGCTAACTCCTTTCTCTTGTTAGTTTCTGTTTAAAGTAGAAAGTTTGTTGAGTGATAGAGTTTAATGTACTTTTTGTGACTTTCAATATTATGGGCAACATTTTCGCATCTGACTTTGCTTTGTCTCTCAGTTCAAGATAGTTACGTTCTGTCCAAGTATGTGATCACAAAAAATCCAGAGTGCTTCTTAAGTAAAATGAATACGTGGCTAGACATAACATTTACTGTATGAAATGTATGAAATAAAAGACAGTAACTTAACATAATGTAACCTAATACAAGTTAATCCTTCATGGACTTACATGGGATACCTAGACCCATTTCCCCCTTTATTTTTTACTTTATTTCAAGTTTAGTAACTGCTTCTCCTATCTAAAAAAATATTAATATATATGTTAAAAAAGAAACATAAGTTAGTAACAATAAATATAATAACTAATTTAATCAATATAAGCAAATATTTGAAGAAAAAAATAAATTAAAAGTAATTAAAAATAATATAAAAAATATCTTCACAGACATTGTTTATAAAAGATTATGTCTAACCTTAGAAATTTCCTCCTTTTCTATTACAGATTCTTTGATATTAGTACGCAGATATTTTCTATCTGCTTCGTTTAATTTTAGTATATTTTTAGTAATACATGATTTAATACTTAGCATTAAATAATATAGTGACGTTATTACATGCCACTCATTCCGAGCGCTGTCTGCCGTGTATTAAAAAGGTATTTATTCATCTCAACACCATCCATTTCAAACAAAATAACTTGAAAATATATATTGTAAGAACTTTCAAATTTAAAGCACAGAATCACTATGTTATTCTCAATTTCTTTCTATCTGTTTCTTTTTTTTTTTATTGTTTTATCGTTCTCAAAAAACGAGATAATATCAGAGGGTGCTTTCCAGCTACGTACACAGGTGACACTGTCCATTAAGGCCCGTCTACAATGGCTGTAGAAGTAGAGAGTAAACGAAGTAACAACGGGAGTAAGAAATGGGCAATTCTCATTTCGCACTGC
>QVNV01002653.1:0-10801 GCA_014825455.1 Pseudomyrmex pallidus
AATGGTTCAGGACTTTTCGACTCAGTTTTACTTCTTCTACCTGCCTACGAGAGATGTTAAAGTCATTCCGGGACACCCTGTATATATATGTACTCACGCGTAAATATATCCCGCCTCATGGTAAAAGTCAAACGTGCATCAACTAAAAAAACTGCACACGCGATTTCCGCGAATTCAAATACACACTCGTCAATACATCGCATTCAGAAAAAGAAATAAATCGATTATACATGAAAATCACATGGTAGAGTAGATTACGTAAAGGTACGTAATACCATCTTACGTTAAAAAATGAAATTACAGTGTTATCGACGAACGGCATCTTCCCGCGCTGATTCCAACTTCTAGCTCTGCACGACTGATGGCGTTGCAGTTTACAAATTGAGCGGGCAGTACAAAAACGTATCGAACGACGCACGTCGGTCTCCATTTCTTTGAGTAGCTGTGGTTGCATTCAAGAAAGCGTCCAGTTTTTGGTGGTTTCGGTGAGTAAGTAACAAAAAGGAATAGTCTGTTCTCGAATGTCGAGTGTCACCGAACGCTTTCTCTGGTTTTTTGTTTGTTTGCAAATGGATGGACGAGCGTCATCGACGAAATATCATGGTTAGAATTGCCGCAATGGCGAAACAATTTATGCATAGGAAGATCTCCGTTCGTTACAACTTGGTGCCGTCCTTCTTAACGTAATATTATAATATACATTGTTAAATTTTTTTTTTTTGTGCTCTTACTTGAATAGTACAATAGGTTATGAGCCAAATCTGTCAAAACAAACACACGGTATACCCCTGCTTTTCCGTCGAATGGGTGACACTCGGTGTCATTCTTTTCACAAACGATCTTACCCGAGCATTTCCGAATGGCTGTAGCGTCACCACACGAGTGATATTTCCGAACGCAGCCTAAATTCTCTTTCTCCGCGAATGTTTTGAGTGCAAGAAAGTGCAGTTAGCTATAGTAAAATCCCGTTGAAAACTGGACACGATGTTTTTTTTTTATACTCAGATTGCATCGGTTGCACTTCTTACATTGTTATATATATATTGCAATTTTTTGAATTGTAAAGTGCGGGAAGAAGTGACACGGTTTCAAAATTTGTTTCTCTGCGAGATATATATTTCTTTCGATCTCGAGCATACGTAAATTTTAATTATTTTAGGTGTGTTATAAACTCTCACGAGACTCCTGAGATCGATCCTCGCTCCGATGTGTCAATAACTTTATCTTGGTTGCGAACAAAGACGCTCTGAAGATGCTTACGCTGCAATTCGGACAATGTGGAAATCAATTGGGATACGATTTGTTCTCGAAGGTATTTGCCGACATACAGAGCACGAACACCGGCGTTTCTCACGGCGCCAATTACGAATACACGGAGAAGACGGTCGAGAAATGGTTCGACGGGATCACGACGCGCGGCCAACATCACGCGAGAGCGATACTCGTCGACACCGAAGAAAAGGTAGTGAGCGAGATGTACAAGGACGCGAACGCGTCCTGGATCTATCGCACGAGCAACATCGTATGTCAGTCCGGTGGCGGCTCCGCCAACAACTGGGCCTACGGCTACGGAATAAACGGTCGACGTCTGTCGACCGCCGTGTCGGATATCGTCCGACGTGAGATCGAGAAGCTGGATCATTTTCAGGGATTCTTTTTGCTACTCAGTTCGGCCGGCGGCACGGGATCAGGCATCGGAAGCCGCATTGTACGAAATCTGCGGGAGCAGTACGAAACCAAATCCATCGCGGCGGCGATTGTGTTGCCGTTCACCTTCGGTGAAGTTTGCACTCAAAATTACAATACCGTATTGACGTTGGCCAAATTTTCCGATACGGCGGATATTTCGATCCTGGTCGAGAATGAGCAGATGCACGCTATATGCACTGACTTGCTGAAAAATTCTAACGCGGCGTTACGCGACATGAACAGCGTTATCGCCGAGAACTTGCTTGCCGTTTTGCAACCCACCAACGACACGAGATACAACGTGAACTTCTTGGTATCCAAAGTAGCCGCGCATCCGAATTTTAAGTTCGTAACGATCAGGAGTGCTCCTCGTACTCCTGAAACGTCTCTGCCGTACGAACCCGAGCACGATTGGGACGTGTATGTGCGTCACTTGAAGCAGACTCTTCGAATTTCGAAATCGCAACTGGAACTGAGAAACGCTCAGCTCAAAACGCCGAATCCTTTACTAAGCAAAACGGCGACGTCTCACGCATACAGTCCGTGTGTCGCCAATGTTCTTGTCACGCGCGGCAAATCTTCGGGGAATGATATAGCGACGGGAGATTTTCAGAAGAAGCATTTATATCCGGAGTGGCTTACGCTGGATTCGTTTACTCATTTGCATCAGGAACGTAGATTTCTGAACCGAGACAAGTTTTTAGCGTTGATCACAAACAACTCGGAGATACATCGTTCATTGGATATGTATCTGGAGAAAGCTTGGAATTCGTACAAATGCGCGGCTTTCTTACATCAGTACAAACAGTTTGGTATGGAGGATGACGATTTCTTGCGAGCTTTTGCGAAAGTCGAGAACGTGATGAAGGAATACAAAAGTTTGAAAGGTCATGATGGAAGTTGAGAGTTGAGAAAAGTAAGTTTTCTTTGTACAGCTCTGGTAAATAGAAAGATCGTTGTTTGCTCTCCCTCGCATAAAATATATTTAGTTTTTCCACTGGATTATTATTGTAAGATGTACATTTAGTTGATACATATAATTCTCGTATTTATTTTCAAATATTTATTAGTTTATTTTCAAAAAAAAAACGTAAAACTTCGAGAAGTTTTGCAGAAAAAAATTTTCTTTTATGAACAAAAATAAATTTTTGGATATTCGCATCTTTTATGTATTTAACAACACACATGGATTTATTTCTCTTAACGTTTCCTACGCTTTTTTCCGAGATACAAACGTAGGCGCTTACGTAACATTCTGAATATCACGGTCACGGTTACTACGAGAAGAGGGATGGGTGGGCAGCTGTGACGTCACTTGGAGATCGACCAGGCTGCGGCTGCGAATACGCGAAGGGGACTTTCGAAATAAGCGGAGGAGAGAGAGAGAGAGAGACAAGCGGTCAACGAGAGAAAGAAGGAACAAAAGCGGGGAGAAACGATAATAGAACGATTGTGCTTGCGGAAGAAAAAGCGGAATGAGGAACGAAGTCAATTGTGTATATTGGTGTTCGAATTCCTGGCCATCCATGCTTCTTCGAAACCTGTCTTTCTCCGTGTTAGAAGTCCACTTACATGTATGTAGAAATAGCTTTCTTCTGCGCAATATGCGCGCGCGTTCCTTGGCAAATAGAATCAAAAGACTGATCTCACCCCACTTCTTGGAAAAGAGGGAAGCATTTCCAGGAACTGCCACTCGCCTCTTCGCTACCCTCTTCCTCCTAATCGCGTCAGCTCGAAACGACTCGAAGGAACGATCAAGCGACGGAATCTTAGAAAATAAACTGACTCCGAAACTCAATTTTTATATCCCGCAATATTTTTTCCCGAGTTGTTTTTCATAGATACATGAATTTAATTTGCGAGATTCTTACAATCTTATGACATTTAAAAGCAAAGTTACAAAAAGATAAAAATTTATTCTTTATTTTTTTTTCTTCTAATGTAATTCAAATTGTTTTGAATTCGCTTAAATTTTGAATTCAGAATAATCGCAGAAGCGTCAAAACGAGACGCATAAATTCAATAGCAGCGAAAAACACTGATTTCGAAATGTGAGAAAGCGACATAAAATTTCTGGATTTTTTATTATATGTATGTACACAAAGTTTTTCCGGATTTTTGCAGGACGTGACTTGGATAGCGAAGAGGCGTGGTTTTGGCTGCGCCTAAGGAACCTGTTCATTTCTTCTTTGTCGCTGCGTCTCTCCGAGCGTCCGCAACGGTGACGTCGGAGGCGAGGGAGAGATTGGCGGCTCTCTTGTCTGTGTGTTCTCACACCGTCTCTCTCACCGGACAACCCGACCAGGCCGCGCTCTGGCGTCGGAGTAGCGGGACAATGACGCACGCCATTTTGTCCAGTGCCCGTCGAACGCGTCGCGCGTCGGGGTGTTGTGTCGGGGTTGTTCGCGCAGTGCAAGTGAGCAAACCTTGCGGAGTGAACTGAATCAGAGTCGTGCGATAATAACGAGCGGGCGCTCGTCGTGCACGGCTCGTTGTGGGCCGGTGTAATATGTATTACGTGCTCTACAGACTCGTGCCCGTGGCGACGACGTCCCGCGCGACTAGAGAGTACATCTTCGCTGACTGCGGCGAGCCGCGACGACGACGGATGTAGCGTCACGGCGACGACGACGACGACGCCGTTCAACACAGACAGAAAAAGAGCGGATGACGTGAATGGCAACGACAATCTCGCGTCCAGTCGGATCCCGTTAGCACGGAGAGCAACGTCCAGATGCAGGTGAGCACACACACTCGAAGCGGAATAGCGCGCCGCTTTCTGATCGATAAACCGCGCCGCCGTCTTCTCTCTTTCCCGTTGTCTTTCCTTCTCGTTTTCTCCTACTCTTTGGAGGGACAAGTGCGTCGCACTCACCCCCATCCTTCGCTACCGCGGGAAGGCTTCATGTTCCGTCGCCGTAGAGAGTTTCGGTGCGTACGCGCGACGCGAACGATAGGCAAGACACACTCGCGAATATCCGCTTGCTTGTGCAAATCGAGGAAAGTGAAAGCTTGCCTCGCGACCGCGTCGATTCGTCTCGATTTGCACAGGACCGCTCGTTTTCTGGCATGTTATATTTGTGTGTATGTCGCGTGAGAGCACTACATATAGATACTTGGATGTTTTATTTTCCAGACTTGCAGTGAAAAAAGAATGAAACAAATAAGTCGGATTCACATCGATCGACTTCGTTATTATAAAGATGAATATACATTCTAATGACTTAAGAGTTGAGTGCGTAACGGAGAATACATCGACAAAAATTAAAAAATGTAAGCAACTAAAAGAAAGCTAAGATTTTTTTTTTATGAGAAAGTAATATTTTAACAGAGAAAGTATTGATTATGTCGAATTTAACGCCATTAGTGTATTAAATGAAACACTAATGGCATTAAATTCAAAATGATGAGAAGTTAATTGCTATTAATTGTCCGGAAGCAGTTGATTTTCAGAATTGCATTTATAAATTATTAAATAATGCGATATTTACATAATTGTTTCAATATATTCGAAAATATTAACGTCAGTATGTACGTGTAAGACGTAAATTAAAAAACGCGAAACCGCGAGAAATGCCAGCCTTGATAGTTGCGACCAATAGCGGCTTATTGTCCCTGGGACTAGTTCTCGAAAGTAGATCGGCTCGTTACAGGCTGTTGCCCGCGGGGCATCGCCATCACTGGCTAGTATCGACTGGTGATTTCAATGCCAGGATGTACGCGCAGCAGAAAATACGTAAACTATATAATACTATCCTTTAAAAAGATCCGACCTAACGACGCGCGTGTTTATTTACGAGCGTTCGAAAGGGGGCTTCATTCATATGGCGACTTGGTCCGATCGATATTACACTCCGGACAAACACCGGAGATACTATTTCCGATTACGCTCGGGTGTATATTTTTATCTTACATCTTTTTTTTCCTTCTATCTTTACACGTACAAAAGCGCACGTATTGCAATTAGGATTAGGACACGCTTTGTTGGAATGTTTTATTGATCTTATACAAAGTTGAATTTTTAATTTTATCTTCAATGCGTTCGATGAAGAACTTTCTTTAATTCGCGGTTTCTTTGTCAGGCTTGAAGGTTTCGAAGAAAAATTAAAATTACCTTTTGCACGCAACAGAAAATTATATAGTTGATTCGAGCTATGGTTACAGCAAAATAAAAAATAACGAATATAACACCTGATATATAATACGCACTGTTCGAGTCCACAACGTTCCATCTATTTTAACGACATTTATAAATAGATTTTCATCTTTTTCGTTTTCGCCACTTTTGTCTCCGAAACCGCGGTCAGTTCGACTACCTGAAGAGCAAAGTTTGCTTTTGTGTCAAAATTGCATGGCAACGCATCTGAATGTCGTAGAATACCAGTAATTTTCAAATGAGTCTTCACGCGGTGCGTTATAATTAAAATAATAATAACATTTTTGAAAGTTTTTTTTTCCAGCCGTTAATATCCATAAAATTTGGTTTTCTGAAAATTCATGCAAAACACCGGGAATCTCTATTTTCTGTCATCGTCGTCTTTTGTCGCGGGGCTGTCTTAATCTTCTGAGCAGGTAGTAAGCGGTTCTCAAACTACATAAAACTACATACAATTGACTAAAACGAACGAAAAGCTCTCTAATCTAAAATACTGTTGTTAGAAGATTTTCGTGAGGAAACTTACCTGTTTTAGCTACGTTTTACTTTTAGTTTTAATCTTCCAACCTCGAATCTAATCTCTTGAACAGGTAGAGAAGTTAGTGATTCTCAAACGCAACTATTATAATGTAGAATTATGTTTGACGCAGTCTCGTATATTGATTATACAAATTGTATAATTGTTTTTATTCGTTTTTTTTTTTTTTTTTTTTTGCTACTATATTTTTAGTCAGATGGCCGCGTGCGAGTTATATCTGATCGAAGTCGCAATTTATATCGAATGCAGGGTGCATAGAATTAGAACATAGGAAGGGTGACACCCGGTCTCGTTGAAATTCACGTTTCTCTGACTGAATTGGCAACTCTATAGGATATAACATAGGGGAGCGTTTGCTCTTTTCACGTATATACTCATTCCGTTTGCGTTTTAAAATTCTTTTTTGCTCCAAACATTTTATTTGACATTTCTATTCTCAAGATAAATTTAGTTTATAAACGAACTAAAAGTATTAAATACGATATTAAATAATATAAAATGAGCAATTTTTCGCAGAGCATAAATGAATTTTATATTTTAGGAGAAGAGATGTCGAAAACGAATTAGTTTCGCGCAAGCGTGTTAAGGGGTTGTTTCAAGGGTTGCCGGGTTCAAGTAACCTGGACAAGACTTCGATCCAGGTATTCACAGGGTTAATCGGGGGCACACCTACGTATGACTCATAGAGGAGAGTTCCTGGTTTCACATCCCCTTTCACCCTTCATGTAAGAGGAATGTGCGTGAAACGCGAATATTATGTGCAACTCATTTTTCATTTATTGTGTTTATATTCTGAACTTGTAAAGCTTTGTGTAAAACTGTAATTATTATTTCAAAATCTTATTTAATACTAAAATTAATAATAACTGGATTTAAATTTTTTGTTTAAGGAATACAAAAATATATATACTTGTATATATATATATATATATGTATATGTATATGTATTTAAATACATATACATATATATATGTATACGTATTTAAATAAAACTCTTCGATTAATGTTTATTTTTTTATGTCTATAAAATTGTGCATATACATCTTAACTTTGTGTAACTCTTCGTTGCTTTGAGAACAGTTTAATTATTAAAAGAAATGCACAAATAACAGGAGGTCGAGAAGATCTGAAGGCTCTGAGAAATGCGAGTGTAAAATAAAACAAAATCGTGCTAAGGTTCGGTATGCGGACGGATAAATACCATGCCTCTTACTAGATCGGCATTCCATTAAACCTCTGGCCGCCTTCCACTCCGCTTCTCCTCCATAATAGGCATTAAACCAAAAGGTTTCGTCTCGCTCCAATGTGGTAAAATTAGCGTTTTTTTGATGTGGGTGATAGATATATGCGAGGAATTATTTTTAATCTAAGAAATAAGTTTTTAAGAGTGAAATATTTTCTATGTAACTCTGACCTTATTAGATAACATCTTTGTATGACATAATTCAAAATTTTGACTTTACAATTAAGGGAGATAAAATTACATACATTGATACACCAATTATTGAAAGAAATTTTGATTTTAGATGTTGCAGTAAATCGGCGGTACGACGGCAAGAATGCATACTCCTGTTGAATCCGAGACTCATACACAGTCGAAAATGTATAATCTAGAGAGTGAGGAAACGGGAACGTCCGCGAGCATGAGTGGAGTAGTTCTGTCGTCACCTAATCCGGAGGTTCACATATTTACTAACAGGTAATATTTCTTCTTTTCTTAGTTCTTCAGTCTTAATTGTAATTTAGATAGATTTAATTTTTTTTCTAATTTCTGACTTTCCTTTCGTTTTGTGACCTTTACCATTATTGACTATAACACAAGAAGATCTAAGTAAGACACTTCAAACTCAAAGAATTTTTTCAGAAAATTGTTCATGATTCGAGCACACTCCATTTGCACTCCTCTTTTCCTCGATTCTCGAAATAAAACGGGAAACTCTTGTCCACAACTGTGAAGTTTGTTTTGTTCTATTCAGGCGCTAATTTTTCGTACATGCACGTATGTACTTATCTATATAAAATTCGAAATGGCGCGCGCATTACGATATCTGTATGCGTACGTGCGCCGTCGATGCGCTATGGATATGTAACGAACAAGAGATAGATCCAATAACAAGAGATAGGACGAGAAAAACAGCAGGCGCGAGGGAGACAAAGAGAGAAAGAGTGAGAGTGAGAGAAACGAGATAAGGCCTCGTTCGTGTTCGCGTCACGTCGCGTGGTTGGTCGCAATCCCACACTAGTATTTCCACGCCAGTAAATGAGTGCGCTCCATTGCGAACTTCTGCCTCTTGGAAACGTACGCTCGGTTTACTGCGACGACGACGACGACGTGCGGTGTCGTCATATTGCTGCGATACGTCGCGTCCCCCGTTGTCGCGTCCATATGCTACACGCGGCGTGGTGATGGTGTTCGCGCGATTCTTCCTCAAGAAGCCAGTGGCGCAGCAGAACAACGGCGGCGGCGGTGGCGGTGACGCCGCCGTCGTCGTCGTCGAGAATCCCGTCACGCTGGCAGCCGGCGATGTGGCCAGCGACGCTACGAAAAAGAGGTGAGCAGTGGATTCTCTTTCTCTCTCTCTCTCTCCGTCCGTCGCTTTTCCAGAATTTCCTCGATGTGAGAAAATATGAAATCAAATTACCGCGTCTGAACTAAACGCGCTTGCTTGCTCGTAACACGATCCTGATAACGACGCGCTCGCGCCTTATTTCGTCGTTTCACAGCGAAGACGGTGATACGTCGTTCTATTATGTGCTCCGTGTTTTCAATATTTATCCTTCTGATCGATCGCTAATTCTCAGCTCAGGATCTTTTGCGTGTCGTGTCCCGCTCATTTGCTTCTAGCGGGAATACACTGTGTTTCAAAAAGAATAAGATGCTTTCGAGATGGGAGATCTTCAATTTATGCGTTGTTGATTTCCTCGCGTATTTCTCACGTGCTTTAGAAAAATGATGATGTTTTTTCTCTTTACCATTCGGTTTCTCCAATTTGTCTTGGTCAAGACATGAAATTTTTTGCCTGTTTCAAGAAAGAATATTGTGTCCGAAAGAAGATTTCACACACATTTTTTGAACGTGTTATCAATTATCTGTAATTTTTTACTGCGAAGATTTCACGAAGCAATAAACATTCCGGAGCGAGAGACACTTGTTTTGGCTTAGTTTAAAAGTAAGATTTATATGTGTTTTGTTAATGCGAGTGCAATAACTTTTAATTTATGTTGTTCTTTTTTAAGTCATAACTCTTGGCTATATGTATAAATTTATGCGTCGCTTGAAAAAACAATAGTAGAGTTACATACACATGTGTATGTGATGCTAAAAATACGAATCGCGTTTCTCACAATGTAAGATGTGTGTTTTGCAGAATTAACGAATGAACTCGCAACTCGACTGCGCGAGCAAAAAAGACAATATAAAATCGTATTAATAAACTAAAAAAAAATAACTCGAGAAATAACAGCAACCGAGACTTTGAAACAAAAATCAACGTTTAACAGTTTATCATGTAGTATTTTCCACTATCCAAAAAGGAATTGACTATCTTGAACTTATCGCACTTTGCAATGGAATCTGTCAATCCGTTGTTAAGGCATATTGTTTACGGCGACAAGCGCGATCTTCTTCTCATTGACTGACGCCAGCAGACAGCTGATACGAAGGCCACGAATGCCACGATATAAACGTGCATGCACGTAAGTACACACTGCATTGCATTTGCGTGATCGCTGTACATGCTGCGTATATGTGTGTTAGCTCGTGCATGCACGTTAAACGCCATTGGGTCTCTCTCTCTCTCTCTCACGTACGTACGAGGATAAAGAAAGACCGTTCCAAAGAAGGCAATCCTTTTCTCTTAAAAACACCGATCACGACGTGATACTCTCTCAAGGCCGCTACTATTTGTGATATCAAGGCTATTTTCACTCCTTCCTTAAACGGAACGAGATATGTATCTCTCTTATATGGGGACTACACTTTTGCAAGTACGGACCCAGCTCCTTCTTTTTTGGGCAAATTCGATTGCACTATAATTTTTTTCACATCTCAGCGAAAAGATGGAAAATATTTTGCTCAAAATGGATGTGTGAATTTATATGTGCTATGTGAGAATATTTTGTTCTTTTCTCGTTCTCGTTGATTTTTATTTTTCTTAATTTTCATTCGTTTAATTAAATATTTCTCCAAACAGAAAACTAACTGAGGTGAATATTTTCTTAACTAGACCGGAGTTTTTTTTTTTTCTTATTCGCCGCAGTGATACGTTAAGGCACATAAAAGATACGGAATAACATTCCACAATTAATATAACTAGCGACTCTGTCATCGATTAAGAGGATGCTGGACCTTCCTGTTTTACCACCGCTGTTGCGGGACACACTTACTCTGCAACCATTGATCGGAATAAAAAACGCTT
>QVNV01002658.1:0-10000 GCA_014825455.1 Pseudomyrmex pallidus
TTTTATTTTTCAAACTCGCTTGCCAAAAAACGACACAGTTGTTTTTCGGACAGATATTAGTTTCGGCCGGAACAATCGATTTTATTGAAGCATGACGAAAGTAATCGAAGAGAATCGAGGCTGTTTAATTCCGCGGCTCTTATTAAAATATCTTTAGAGAGGAGGAGCAACACAGAAAAAAAGAAAGAGAGAAAATTTTAGAAGAATCGAAGAGGAAACGAAGACGGGGTTGTGAAGCAAGTAAACGTAAAGTATGTACAAAGAACTCTCCCTGAGAGTAGCCGGTCGTATCAATAATAAAGGATTTCGATGGAAGAGGAAAGAGCAGGGAAGAGATGAGGAGGTAAGGGGACTGTTCGGGACTCATGTTTATATGCGGGTTTATTTCTTTCACGGTCTGGTCCTCATTCACCGGTCGCATTATCTCGCTCTCTCGCTCGCATATTCCGCCTCTTAGACGCGTCCCTCCCGCGCCCGCTTCTCTCGCACCCTCCTCGACAGGCCATTAAAATTCTGAGCGCCACACTGCTGAAAAATTACGGAGCTTCCCCTCGTCATCCGCGTCCTCGTCGGTCCCTAGTCGTGAGATTCCATCTTGCTCGCACCGATCGAACGCAAAGAGTCGCGCTCTTTCCTTCATCGGCTCTCTTCTTCTCTCTCTCACTCTCTCTTTTTCTCTCTTTCTCGTCCTCTTCATCTGGCCATATCGCGCCTCTCTATCTCTTCTGCTTCGTGGCTCTCTGCTCTCCGTCCTCGTCGCGCTGCTGCATTCACCATTCGATTCCTCTTCAGGGTCTACTCTCTTCGCTGAACCCTGTGTTCTCTGTAGCTTGTTTCTGTCTCCTTCTTTTGCCTTTCGCACGTTATACTCTGGAAGTCCTTCGTACTCTTGCTTGTAGTTGCTCTTTCTCTTTTCTTCGTTGTCGTTCTTACTTCTTCTTGTTTGCAGGTAGCTTTCCCTTCCTTGTCTTTCATCTCTCGTCTGTCTCTTGTTAATTTTTCTAGTGGTCTATCTCACTCGTTTTTCCTTCTCACTCACTGACTCGATATATCTTTCTCTGTTCATTTTGCGTCTCTGTCTATCCCGCACCGTAACTTGTTCAGTAGCCTGCTTCCATCCTTCGCTTTCTTTTCTCTGTCGCTCCCATTTTCTTTCTTTGTCATTACATTCAATCTGTCTCTTGCTAGTTTCTACTTGGATCCTCATTTATTTCTCTTTCTTCCTCTCGTTTCCCCTCTGCTCTTTCGTTCTCTATCACAGCTTGTTCTGTCGCTGTTTCTCTGCTTTTTATCTGTCTCTCGCTAACTCATTTTCCTTTTCACTTCCTCTTTTAACTCGGTTGCCTCTGTCTTTCATTTTTCATCTGTCTCTTGCTATATCTATTTCTCTCTTGTTTCTCTCTCTCTCTCTCTTTCTCTCTCTCTCTTTTGCACTCTGTCGCTATATTGTTTCCTTTTCTATCCAATTTCTTTCTGTGTCTTTCCTTTTCCACCAGTTTCTTCTCTTGCTTCTATCTTCTCTCTGGCTTTCTCACACTTTGTTGTAGATTTCACCTCTCCTCATCTTTAATACGTCTCTTGCTAGTTCCTGGGAGTCTTTATGTCTGACTTCTCTCTCTGTCTTTTTCTCTTCTTCGTTCTCACTTTAACTTGCAGCTTTACTTCTTTCTTCGTCTTTCACGTGTTTTCTCTATTTCTCTCCTTTTCTCCCTCATTTCTGTCCTGCTCGCTCTTCCTATCTCCGCGCTATTCTTTATCTATCTAGTCTAACAGGACAATCTCTGCTTTCTGTTCCAGCTCTCTCCTCCCCCGCATCGTGTCTGCCGACTCTTGCCGACTTTACCTACCTAAAGGACAGCTTGGTGAAATATCTATCCAAAGGAGCGTCGAGACTAGATGCTTGAAGAGACAACCTTGTGTTCCGAGTAAAATGCGCGTCCAAGAAGGGAACAGAGGGAAGTCAGAAAAGTCCTCGCCCCTCGCGCGCGCCGAAAAGAGCAATAAATTCCACTGCCGCGTTACATGTATGTTATGCGTTACACGATGTACTTACAAGATTTCAGTCGATGCATCTGTATATTCGCCGAGCGCGCCAATGAAGATCGATGAGAAACCGATCGTCGGATGAGCGTGTCGCGCAATCGAAACAGAGAGAACCGTGCTTGAAAACATTGCTTCGCAACGATCCGTTGTAAATCGGAGATAAACAAGCGTGTGCTTTCTTTAATTCCTTTGTTATTTCCAAGAATTCGTTTTCTCGTTTATGTGCTTCTGTGCATTTTCAGAGAGAAAAAGCGTTAAAAATATTCTTCGATATTGTCGAAAGAATTATGGAGAGAGATTGAAATCGATTCTATATTATTTATATTTTTTGTTTTCATATTTTGTTTACGTTTAATCTTGATATTTTTTTCTGATATAATGTATTTTTGTGAGTTACTGATAATAGCGCTTTATGAGTGCTTGATAGTTAGCTCCAATTTATTTCTATCACAAATTCTCTCTCGTGTATATAATTATTCTTAAGATTAAATCTCCGTACACATCAACACGCTCTCGTTATTACTTCTTATTTTATCGCTGCAAAAACACAGATTGTTTCTCTGAAATATCGAGTCGTGTCGGAACATCCCAGCGCGATCGCGCTGAACCCTTTGACGGGTTAACAAAGTAGCAATATTGTTCATCGATACGCTGGCAGGAGCGGCCGATCAAAAGAGGCGCCAGCCGAAAACCAGTTGTGACGAACGAATCGCATTACGCGGCTCGCTCGCATTGTGCGTCGCGGGATAACGCATGCATCACGGCGCGGCCGCATCGGGTTCGCATCCTCTTTCTCTCCCTCTCTCTCTCTCTCTTCTTCCCCGTGCTCTCCCTCTTTCGCTCTCATGGGACACATCGTCCTTCCTCTCGCGTGCACGTCCTGCTCTCTTCTCTCACTCCCGGTAGAGCTCTGTCTCATCGTTGAAAATCTGTTACCCCCTCGCTCGTCCCCGCGCGGCCGAGCCCACCCCTTTAACTCGACCGAGCTCGACGCAAGCTCCGCGGCTCGCAGCCAATCAATATTAATGACATATCAATTCATAGGAACAATGTAGCCAATTACGGGCGGCCATATTACCGCGATCGTCTCTCACTCTCACCCTGTCTGTCTGTCTTCCTCTCCGCTTTCCCCTTCTTTGTTTCGTTAACTCACCTGGTCGGGACAGGTGAATGCGGTCTGTTATTTGACGGTAATAATTATTGTCAGAAGATCTTCGTCGAGCGTGCGAGCCGAAGCAACGACGAGGGTAAAAGAGAAAAAACACATGGGAAAGTCGACGACGATGAGGGTAACTGATGGTACTTATGTGTGGAGAAGGAAGAAAGTACATATTGGGAATTAATTATTAACGCAATTTGTAACTGGGCTGTTTTTCTATCTTGTTTGTAACTTTGTTCTGGCGGGCGTGTAAAAAATTAAGAGGAGCGTGAAGAAATAAATGCGAGAAAGTTGAGAGAATAACCGATAATCGTGGGATATTCAAATAATAATACAATTACGAATTTAATTTTTAGAATTTCATATAATAGCGATTGTTACGCGGTGAAGATTGAATTAAATGTTTTTAATTAAATTTTAACAATAAAATCTCATCGAAATTCGTATCGCGTTTCAAAATAACATATACAACCGTAACACACGCGCACGCTCATTACTCATTTAACATTCTCCTGCAATTTTCGTTATTCGAAAAGTCGATTTCGTTCTAACAGGCACGCAAACTGAGCGAAGTCATCCCGTCATCACTTCGTTTCAGGAGCAATTAAGTAAGATGCAATTAAGTTACTCGTGATTGCAATTGCGACGATGGCGTTTTGGGTCGACTGGGACTTTCTCGTCGGAAAACTTCGGCGGCAGTTTCGAACTTGAAAGCGCCCGCGGTACTTCGCGCACTAACCGAAGGCGATCGGTCGAAGATATATTAAGTACGTACATATAGCAGCGGAAGAGTTGGA
Source organism: Pseudomyrmex pallidus (assembly GCA_014825455.1). Lineage (NCBI taxonomy): Eukaryota > Metazoa > Arthropoda > Insecta > Hymenoptera > Formicidae > Pseudomyrmex > Pseudomyrmex pallidus. The sequence goes on from QVNV01002658.1 coordinate 4,000, forward strand.
CCGATCGATCGCGCGCAAAAATTAACATTAACATTTGCGTATGCGACACACAATTACCACATATCGCGCGGCTTACAGCGTGATGCACCAACCTAATTCTGTATATCGCGGCTGTATTCGAACGGAGAACATCACGTCGGAGTTTCTAATTAACGCCCGTCGCAATTAACAGCGCTCCGGCTAATGACCGAATTGCTGTTTGTGTCCCAATCGCTGACAGAGTAATTTTGATTAATTATAGGCGCAGTAATGTCGACCGTGACCGTAGCGGAACATCGGCTTTGCGCACGGAACAATACGCGCACTTTAGCATTTCGCGGCGCACTTGCGCGGTTTCGTACGATCTATATGTATTATACGAACGGAATGTATTCGAGAGTGACGAGTCGGAACGTGTATTTTGTGCAATTGTAGTTTGTGTACCGAACAATCTAGTGAAGAACAACGAATTATTATTTCGCGACCAGAGAGATGTAATTCTATACACGTATGATAATTATGAAATTTCGGATAATAGAACTTCAAAGTATATTTACAAATGCGCCTGTTTAAATTTGAAATAAATATTGAAAATTAGATATCTGGCATTTTAAATGCGATGCGCTTTTCTCGCGAAAGAAACAAATATTTTAACTGAACAACTTTATCCGGTATGATGCCATATGGCGACAGAATATTCCACATATGTGAGATTACAAAATCGTTAAGACCTATAAGGGACACAGCTTTCGTAGAAACACATGGCTCGGAGGAAAACTTTCTTCCTCATTTATTCTTTTTTCTCGAAACATATTTTATATCTTTTTTTTTTTTTTTTTTTTTTTTTTTTTTTTTTTTAAAAAAAGCATTTTTTTTTTTTTTTTCAAGCAAGTATTTGCTTTGCCGCGCAAAACAAATATATACGGCTCGCGTATTTGCACGCGATATCTGACTGGAGTGCGAAATTCCGTGGCTTTTTTGCGCGAGAATTCAGGAAGTACGGAAGGGAGACAACGAAAAAGAGCAAGAGGAAGAAGGCGGAGGGATACCGGACTCGGTGCAAAGATCTCGCTCGACAATCCCATCACGTTTCGGTACCGCTGAGGGAAGGGGGTGGTTCACGGCATGTGGTATCGCCAACCCTCTGGCCTTTCTCCACCTTCCACTACACCGAGTTCTCTCACCCTTCTCGACAAATAGGGAGGGTTCCTTTATCTTCGTCCTTCCCAGGTTCCTGCGCGTTCGTAGCTCTTCGTTCATCTTTGCGCCCCTCTGATTGGGACACGTTTCATCCCGACGGGGGTGAGCGCTCCCCCCGGATCTAGGAACCGACCGTAGCCGGTCTCTCACCACCCTTGTTATAAATACTAATTGCTCTATACAAACGCTCGAAATGTGTTTAACGTTTCTTTGGCACGTGATCCCTTCACCACCCTTTCCTCCACCCTCTCTCTACTGTATTTTCTCACTTTATCTGTTTCTCTTCCTGTTCTCCTCTATTCAGTTACACAATACGACACGGGGATGGTCTTCCCTTTCTTTCCACCCTTCGCAATGCGGTTGCTACAAGTGCAATTAGGATTTCACTTTGATAATCCATCGAGCATATTAGCTTGTCCAAACGAGAAGCTATTTAAACTGTCGAAATCTCAGTGGAATCAAAACCCATTTCAAACGAACACTTTAACTCACGCATTGAATCAAATAAAAATTTTATCCACCATTTGCAGTATGTATGTGTGTGTGAAAAAAAAACGTTCGGATTTATATTTACATATATTTCGTTTATTATGCGCCAGAGTTCGATATCATGCCTGAAGCGTAAAATTCTATATCTCGACGTTGAGACAAAAGGGGAAAGTCACGCGCAGAAAGAGTACATTTGTTCGCGAAAGCTTTGTCTGAATTTAATCGACTATCTGCACGTTATTAACGGACATATATCTTGCGTTAGGAAACCGGTCGACCGGTCGGTTGGTCGATCGGTAGTCGTTACCTGAGATCATCCGTCTCGGGATCCGGTAGATAACGGGGAGATTGCTTTCGCTTTAACCGGATACAGGCGAACATACATACACCGTGCGGACATTCCGAGCGAATGTGCGCGAGGATGAACAAGGGCCGTCCTTGCTCATCGCGCGTTGCTCGTGGATACGCGCGGTGATTGATACCGGCTCGTACGTATGGACACACCTAATGAAATAGATAGCGCGTATCTTGCGTGGTTACATCTGCGCGCGAGCGCCGACTGCGGCGAGCAAATAAGATTAACGTGTGCTGATTCTGACGAATCAACATCCGCGCACATGAGCGCGCGTGAATATATCGGAATTATCCATGTATGTATAAAGATTACAAAAGAAAAAACTGTGCTTCAAGTCACATTTGTTCCGTACAAGTTTTCGAATCAAGTGGAAATTTGTATTTATCTCGCGCAATTAAACGTAATTGCGAAAAATTATCGACGAGCAATCGGCGAAACTAAATTACAAAATCGATTATTGCATCAATCGTGTGAGAATCTCATTTCGAATATGACGTGTCGAACAACTCAATTAAATTCAGTTTTGACGTTTAGTGAAAATTTGACGGGACACACTTGTTCACCGCAATTTTGTAAATTTTCTTTTCTACTCCAAACGTTTTCTCTTCCGAGTAATTTTTTTCGGAATGGCGAGCTCGAGCGAGGAAAGTAGGCCGTTGAAAAATCATCAGATAATAGATTAGTCGACTGACAGATGGCTGGCTAACGCCATGAAAAAAAAAAAGGGAGGAGATATCAACGGTGTCGGATTTACCAGAGACTGAAGGAACAGTGTCGTGTAGTCGGGCGTGACAGTATTGTCGCGCTGTCCCTCGTTGTTATCTCTTTCTTTTTTTCTCTCTCTCTCTCTCTCTCTCTTTCTTTCTTCCTTCCTCCCCTCTTCCTCTCTCTTGCAAAGTCTTCTGTTTAATTCGAGAACCTGGTTCGTATATCTCACGGCTTTACAAGAAAAAGCCGGCAATTACAAGCGCGGTAACACGACGCTATTTACACGACTTTTATTGCATAATTTTCTTATAACGCTATTCAATCTTAGAACAAAGTGGATGTATTGATTTTTTTCTAACAATGAAACATCTTTGAAGAGAATATTGCACGTAAATCTGCGTCATCGTCAAATTATCTCTTATGTAAGTGTACAGAAAAAGCGTTCGACGCAAATTAAGGATAAGTCTAATAAAAGACGCTGACAGTTGGCGATTTCGTAACTTCTTCATGTCCTGCCGAAGTTAAGCGGATTTCCATGCGAGCGGGATTACCACGTCGAGCCCGTAACACAGCTAACTATCTTTTCTCTTTGCGGCGTGGACGGCTTGGGCGAGCGCGACGAAGTAGTCGGAAACAAAAAGAAGAAAGGTAGGGAAAATCCGTTGTGCCGCAACAAAGTGCTTCCACCGTGACGCCTTCCATTCTGTTTACGCCGCCATCGATACGTTTATTTGCGCGGCTACCGGCTTCCCGTAGCGCTGAACGGAAACGGCTTGATTAACGGCAAGATTATGTTCGTTACGGGACCGAGAAGTGGCTCCGTTCCGCAAACAGACGGTACAGAATGCCGCGCGGTGTCCGTGGTGCGCACTTATTAGAACTCGCGCACCATAAAACTGTGAAATACATTTTATAAAAACGGGAAAACAGTCCGCGGAAAAATGCAAACACGCGCGCGCACGTGAGATTGATCAAACATAAATATCCTCTAGCAAAAAAAATGTGATTAATGCAGTGAGAAAATTTCTATACAATAATTCAAATAACATCAAATATAACAAATAATAACAACACATGGTTTTTTATGTAAACTGTAAGACTAGAATATGTGTTATCTGAAATAATTATCTCAACAAATTTTCAATAATTCCTGTAATAACTCAATAGTCATTTTTATTGATTTGTAGATCAATAAGTATGATCTACAAGTTTTTAATTCTAATTTACAATTAAAAATTTCTAAGATGAAGCAAATGCAACTTTGGGATAATCTTCAGCCTGCGGACTTTTTTCCAATTGCAGTGTCTTCGGGGACAAAATCTCGCGAAACTTTTATTTTCATCATTGCGCGCTCGTTTTTATTGTCATAAAAGGAAATGACACAAGTTTCCATTCGCGCGAATCTGCGCAAACCGCGCGAAGGCCATCAACGACGTGCACATGGTCGAGAGCCACAACGAGAACCGCAATATCTCGCGATAATCAATTCCAGTTCTTTAAATCACGACCGAAAAACTCGATTATCCTGTTTACCTTGGAGCGAGCTGTTCTTTCTGCAGCCTCTAGCGTAACGAATCGTGCGAAATTGCCGCTCAGGTAGCCTCAAATGCACAGGGTGGTCCATTTTAATCTGCTCGTGCGATTTTTTTCCAAATTCATCGATGATCCGACAAATACAAAAACCAAAGGTACGAAGGGATGAACTTTCACTGTCGGTAAGCGGAACAAAAAGTGAAATTTAATGTAATTTGTATGGTTTTCTAACGACTTATTTGGGCATAGCGTTATTATTATTTTTTTTTTCTAAATACGATGAGAACCATAAAATTAGACGCGATGACGGTACAATAGTTTCTATCTAGGAAAAAGAAACTCACACAACGAGCGTCAAAACCTGTCATCTAAAAGTAATCGCTGTGCCTCTCGTAACTGTGTGTGTGTCGCATCTTCAAAAATTTATCCGACGGGAATTTCGTTTAAAAGATCGTTCTCAATTGCGAGAAAAGTTTCCGAAAGGAAATCGAGCGAAGAAAGGAAAACGGAGCGTTGCGCGTACAGCATTTTGCAGCGAATAAATTTTGTGCTTCTCGCGCGCTATACGATGTATCACGAGACTGTCGGGGTATTTTTACGAGAGTCCTCCGGGGCAACAACGACGGGAATTTTTGCAATAAGGAGTCCGCGTTTATCGTCGGGAAAAAAACGTTCGATTCTTTCCCTCTCGTTTCTACGTGAATGACGAGTCGGCAAGTTTTCGCGCAACGACGACCAACGCGAAGAAAAGCCGGCGAGCGCGTTTGAGACACGTATCGCGGCGTTAAACCACACCTGTTACACTCGCTTAGACCGGCCGAAATCGCACTAATTCAATTAGCACGTAACACGATTTTGCCTGCCAATCACCCGACCCCGCCGTTAAGTAGACTAATTACCCTTTCTTCTCATCGTGAGAGAGTGCCAGCATGCGCGACGGCGCAACGCCACGCTCGCGCGCTAATTGAATTTCACGTCTCGCCACTTCGCGCGAGTTACTTGCGCAAGGATGCCAGCCCTCATCGATTCCGCGCGATTTTCCCGCAGCAACGATCGGTGCCTGTCGCAACCTGCCGCTTTCAACCTCGATACTTAAGCACGATTAACCATCCATTATCGCGTGCAACGTTAAATGTGATTGATAATCTCTCCTTTGTGTAATTTAACCGAATAAGATGTTGAGTTTTGGTTTTTGCTTAAAGAATTAAACTCTCGAATATAGTTACATAAAGTATAGGTACTTGTTAGGTTTCTCGTTAAATGTCACCGTGTTATTTGTTATGAAATAAATTAAATTTTGAAAAGAAAGTTATTTATGTGTTAAGCTATGAATTGTAAAGTAGGAGAAAGTAAACATCTATCTTTTCTTTTGACATTAACTCAACGAGAAGACAGCCGTAGATAACAAAACTTTTAAAGTCACTCGGCAAGGAATGTCGATTTCGGAAAAAAAATGCTTTTTCTCTCTTCTGGAAATAAACACTCCGGTCTGCTTTTACAGCAGCTCAATTCATCTTTACACATACGTACGTTACGCAAAAGCTGCAACATATTAACTACTGCACGCGGTTGGCCGCGTGTAAAATAATTTACGACGTTTCTGAGTCAACGAACAAGCGCGCGGCGTGTGCGCGCAGAGGAAAGAAAGATAAAGCAACGAGACGAAGAGACGAAACTGAAGAGACGAAACTGAAGCGAAGAGAGACAGAAAGATGGTGGAAAACAGAAAGAAAAAGA
>QVNV01002668.1:0-13452 GCA_014825455.1 Pseudomyrmex pallidus
CGCAATATTTCGTACATGTATCAGAGATGGTTTCTAATAATTCTAAACGCATTTGAGACCAGCGTGAATTAACAATTAATGAAGAAACTTAAGGCTGTGGAAGTCTCAAGTAACATTAACACAACCATAAGATAATTTTCCACACAACCAGTAGGACAATTTTTAAAAATAGAATAGATTTCAACCATAAGATGGATAGATAGATTTCAATCATAAAATGAATGAACAGATTTTTAAAGTGCATCGGGACTTTTTTGCTTGCATTCTTCGCATTGTCTTAAGAGGAAACGATATTACATCATAGACAGTGGCGAAAAATTTTCTCAGCAAACAGCTGACTTGAGAGTAAATGAAATTAATATCGGCCACAAACGATCAATTTGATTGACGGAGGATTACGCGGAATGACATTCGCGAAAAGAGAAAGAGAAAGAGAGAGAGAGAGAGAGAGAAAGAAAAGACGTCTGATGACGTTTCGGCAAAAATTAAAATCGTAATGCGCGGTGAATGCACACGTGAGGCAAGAGAAGTCTCTGAGATTTTAATTCCTGTCTATCGAGACGAGGGGGATAATTATACGTCGTAATGCCACATAAAATAATTGAATCAGAAGCACCGACGATATAATTAAAAAAAATCCTCTTAAAAGACTTGGCCATCAAAATTGAAATGCACTTTGTGTGTATACTTGGCGTTTCACATTACCGAGGTACCTACACGAAAAAATAGCTTATCTTCTCAACAAATACTTGGAGAACACATAATGTCTATTTATCTTAACACTGCGGATGAATGGTAGGACATATCTAAACGACGAGTTTTGTATTTCATCGTCGGAAAAGGTTGGTGACGAGATTCTCGCGCTTTTGCATTCCAAATTACGAAATCATTTTTTACGACTGACACGTAACTTTAAAATATCTGATACGAGAAAATAACTGGCTATCGGATGCGATAAAATTTCTTGTCTCTGCAATGGATTGACACGAAGTTGTAACAACAGAGAGATAACAGTGTAAAAAGGTCTGGATAACTAAAGAGCATTTACAGTTTAAAGCAATTGTCTAGACTCTAGAAGATACAAATATCTTGATCTAATCGTCAGAATTTCTCGCATCGCTGCTTCTCATGTACGATCTCATGTATATAATAATGTGTCTAGTATTTGCTTTCTCTACAGACATGGAATTAGTTTTATTTACAATGTGTGTACCTCGTTTATATTCAGAATTCATAAATCTATTTGTAAAATATAAAGCAAAATTTAAAACATTCACGCAAGTGAATTTTTACCTTTTCCTATCTTTTTTTACTTACTGTAATCTAAAATACAGACTTGGCAAAAAGACCCTCGTTTTACGTGTTAATATTTATAATCTTGTAATCTTCACAGCAGGAAGTAATTTCTTTTCTATACCTGAGGTATCATACTTTTCCGTGAATTGAAAAGGAGAGTTAAATGAAGATATACCGAAAATTTTAGACCTTCTTCTCAGAAAATTCCTTCTTGACACATTCTTTTCTTATAACATTCTTTTCTTATAACTGTTCAATGAGAGTCAAGCCAGCCAGAGACGGAGTGACACTGACGTCGTTGGAACCTGATTGGAAGACTAAAAAATTATTCCGAAAAGATCCGGGTTCGAATCCCGGTTCAGGGATTTTTTCTAAATCTTGCACTTCTATATGGTTAGTAAATTGATCTGTTTCCTCTATCCTCCTCTATCACGAATGTTAAGACTCTTCTTCTTCTTCTTCTTCATCTTCTCTCTCGTTCTTTCCTGATAATATGGAGACTCGCCCAACTAAAATCATTGAGAGAGAATAACACGGACAATACGGAGAATATAATAAAAAGAACAGGAAGTTTAAACGTTTTCTCGTTGCAGATCACATATCGGCAATTACGGTAATGCGTTTCATTATTCGGCATAAATAATACGGTATCAGATTTTCTCCTCTCGATACGAGCGCGGTTTCCGCGTGATCCGTTCAGGAAAATCGAAGTATGCAATAAAAAGATTACAAGAATGATTCTAAAGGTATGACATTTCCAAACGCTTTCGTTTTATCTACACGCACTTTCACCGAGGCGACGACTCGCGCATCTGCTTGTAGACCCGGAATTCTACATGACACACATCGCGAAATCTCGAAGAGATGGTACAACAGCTCAAGTCAGAATGAAAATGAGAGCTATATAAACTAACTGCTAAACCGAGACGCGTCAGCTATACACTGGAAGAAACAGTTTTTGCTATTATATCAGCGGGAAATATTGTTTTGTAAGTCTACTGAATTTTTTGTTTCATCAACAAGACGTTTTGTTGGTGAAACAAAACTCTTAGCAGACTGACCGGCCCAGTGGTCTCGCGGCCTGAGTGCGCTTTCAAGTCGAATTTATCGATTGTGAAAAGCGAAATGAATCGGGCCTCTGAATTAGTTTGAAATGGATCGTGGATATAAAAAAAAAGTGTATCATGGAATAGAACAGGTTTTCGCCATCATACATGTATGTACCATAGTATTTACATAGATATGGTGCTTTATTTAAATTTTTAACTCTTAGCAGACTTAACAAATTTTTCTTGTCATTTATCAACTAATTTCTTGCTAATCTTTTTTTTTCTGGATCGTCGCCTTCTTTTTACTTTTATCTTGTGACACCGACGACTCGAATGAAGTTCCATCGAAGTGTTGCGAACGCCAACCGTTACCTCGAAGCGTTACCCGAACGATCTTTGGCGGTCCCGTTAGCGCGAGTTCTCGCATCCGTTTTCCGATTTAATTTTTTTCAATGGGAGACACACACGGGAAGACATCTCTTAAAAAAAAAAAAGAGCATCCTGACGATACCGTTAGAAACCAGATATCTTTTCTCCGTCGACGCCATCTGCGCTTACGAAACGCGCGGTCCGCATAAAAAAAAGGTACGCGCGTAAAATTCAATTGCGGTAAAATTTCAAAATTGACGCGCAACAATGAACTTCCCGGAACCCAATTCCTCGCACTCTCTTCTTCGGATGCTTCATTATTGTCGCCGCGTTAACAATAACGCGCGTGTCTTTTGTACGACTTCGTCTTCCAACTTAATACAAATGTATCTCGCGAAAACTACCATAAAATTTTTTCAGGTTTAATTAATTAATTGTGTTTTATCTCTTTGCAGAAGATTCGACTACATTTTACTTCAAAATGTCTTTTCCCTTGACGGGTTAAGGATTAATATCACTGGACGCGTTTGCGCTGATCGACGGAGCACACAACGCTGAAAGATCCACACGTGACACGTGCAATTCCTGTTTAACAAGTGGCGTGCCGAAGCGCTTCTTTCGCAAGTAGCATGCCCTTTACGAGAAATCAAGCCCTGTTCTCCAACAGAGGGATAAAAAAACCAAGTCTTCCAACCGGAATGACAAGTCTTTGTGCGTTTGGGTGTGCGTTTCTCTGTCGACTTCTCTTCTCCGGCAAGAAGACGAGGAAGAAGGAGTAGGGGCAGGAGGAAGAACTCAAGAGAACGAAGAGGGGAAAGGAGAGAAAGCCGACTGGAAGAGAGTCCGACGAAAAGAGAAGGCGGTAGGGAAAGAAGACTCTTAATATGTGAAGTGAATGTCAGCTCGAAGGTCAGCTTTTGTCGGAACCAACCAATGGAGAGGGATAACCTGATTCGCTTGGATATCTAACCAACCCTCTTTTCCCTCCTATAAGAAGAACCTTTTTGTCAGAATTCTCATGCGATATAACCTTCATATGTTCGGTCAGTGATGCCAGACTTCGTGGTGGTAGCACGGAGAGAATACGCACACAGCTTTAGATCTTATAATAAAGTTCGAAAACGAAATAGATTTTTTTCATAAATGTAAGGAAAAAGTCATCATGAAGCAATCATGATATTTTATTTTATGATATCTTAACAAAAGGTACAAATCAATATTTATACGAAAAACAATATTTATACGAAACATATACGGTTTTAAGAGCCGATCGCAGGATGTTTGTACTTGTAGATGCCATTGTATGCTTTATTTCACGATGACAAAAAACACAATTCGACGTTACAGTACACCAGAGTTGATGTTTGTTGTTGCACTTTTCTTAAAATTATTTATAACGTTTGATAAAAAATCTTGTGCTAAAGAGAAAACCGATGCGTAGCTATGAGAAGTCAAATAGCAACTACGACCCAGAAAGCCGGAGATTTCAGGTTCGACTCCTGCCTGAGGAGTTTTTTTTAGCAATATTTTAAAATTAGTTAGAGAGGTATTCGAAGTATTTCATATGTGAGATGCAAATCTAGCATCCTATGATATGTATTTGTTTCCTCGACAATCGACAAAGCCTATCGCGTTTACGCGCGCGTATTTCGACGACAGTCGTGGTCTGAAAAAAAGTCAACGAATTCACCGTGAACATCGCGAATACGCGGATCGTATAACACAAATGTATCACACGATACGAAATCAATCCATTATGCGAGCGGAATAAAGGTGTTGAATTACACACCGCGCAAGTAGATACATCGCTAATTATTTTGACGGAATTTCTTCCCGGTATTTTTCTTTTTTGTTGTTGTTGTTGTTGTTTTGGTCGTTGGTCACCGCGGCGAGGAGCAGCCGTTGTACTCCCGCGCGCTTCCATATCGAATTTATAGCCGCGTATTTTGTGAGACCGACACGAATTCGCCGGGCCGTCGTCCACGTGATTTATGTTAAAAAAAAAAAAAAAAAAAAAAAAAAACGCGATGCGGATTTTGTGCGCGCGCGCTGACGGGCTGCGGGCGACGCGGGGTCGGGATTTGCAATTCTCTGGAAAATGCATATTGCCGCATCGCGAGCGCGCGTCCGTTTCGCTGCGTCGACATCCTCCGCGGAACGATGCGGCTACAGGTCGGCTACAGACGAGAAGAGAGACGCGACGGGGTGAGAAAACCGAGGCGGAAATCGGCGAAGCGTCTATTCACGTATCGATCATCGTACCTCCGGATAAGACCGAAGAAAAGTGGAACAAAAGTGGCAGCTTGAAAGACCGGACGGTACGACCGCTTCCTACAAGCTCTTCCCGTTTACGGTAAAAAAAAAAAAAAAAAAAAAAAAAAAAAAAAAAAAAAAAAAAAAAAAAAAAAAAAAAAAAAAAAAAAAAAAAAATGCTCAATAAAGAGTAGCGAGAGAAAAATAAAACGAGAAGAGACATTTATTATAAAATACCGTGAAATCGAATTTCTCACGGGTGCATAGACAAATTAACTTGGTCGATTTTGTGAAAAATTGTATCGTAAAAGAGACGACGGGGCTGGTTAAAAATAAATTTTTTTCAAAAAGATGAAAAAGAGAGACGCCCCCCGCATATTGTACATATACAGATAAAATATAATTAATATAAAAAAAATACGGCTCGACGAAATTTTCAAAATATAAGATAGAAAACCACAGATGTCTATGCTACCTTTCTGTTTTTGGATTCGTGGTCTCACCGGCATGCGGTTAGCGGCTCTATATGTCGACTTATCGAGCTAGGTGTGTGCATATTTATTTCATTTTATTTTTTCTTTATTTGACAATTATTTTAAATTATTGGATATATTATTGGTATAATCTACTTTACACAATTTCGAATTTGTTCTCTAATTATTGTATCTTATATTTATATATAGTGCTGAAGATGATCAACAATAAATGATCGAAACGTCCTGATCTATCTTATATTTTGAAGATAAAATATAAAATGTGTAAAACGAAAACTGGAATATTAGTAGATCGGCTTACGTAAAACAAGACACGATAAAAGGATTAAAAAGGAGCAGGGGACTCGAAGAAAACCGCAGAAACGACAGAGGTAAAAAAGAAACACACCGCGTCAAGGAGAAAGGTAGGAGAAGCAGAAAAGGAGAAAGACATGATAATAAAGAAGAAGAAGAAGACTATGAAAATGACGAGAGTCGGGTTGCAGTCGGATCGCTTACAGGACTGTTTCACCGGAGGCGATGGAGCCTCTAATTTTAATAATTGGATATAACCTCGCTTCTCCTCCATATGAGGGTCGCAATCGCGTGCAACGACCGCACACGGGAACGTATAGTCGCACCTGCCCCCTTACCTTTCTTCTTCTGCCCTTTCGATTCTGCTTACCTAGATACACATAAAAGGTTCTCGGCGCACATTAAGAATGGGATTTTTTTTTATGTGTATAAGATGATAGCTCGCGGGAATTTCTAGTTCGTTGTCCGTCAAATGTGAATCGCAACTTTTTTTTTGTTCGAATATTATTTGTCACTATATTTGAGCTTGGAGATTCTATTGTACTTTCTCTTTTCTTTAATATCTAAAATAGATAATCTAAAATAGAATTATGAACAAAGTTTACACCGGATAGCTGTGGTTAGGCTCTCATTGGCCAAATTTATTTCAAGAAGTTTTTTACAAAATCGGAGCTTTCTAAAATAGATGTCTAGAAAACTCTTGTCCCCAAGAAACTTTATCTAAAACCTATTTATCAAGAAAAATATCTCGAGCACATTGTTCCTTAAATTCTTTGAAGAATTTCACGACTTTGAGTTACCTCTAGCGACAAAGGTTTTTTGAAAATCAGTAAGAAAGTGTCACTCAATAGCATACAGCACCAACGACTTTCGGTGAAAGAACACTAATAAAAGGCCGAAAAAGATCATGATTCTCACCTGGGATGAGGCATATCGGTATGCCGAGGTTTGCACGTTTCTCCTATTACAGTCTAATTGACTTGTCGGTGTTTAATTAAGTCGTTAGTCACGTTTAATTGACGTCCGCGGTAACTGCCGGCAGAAGCTGAGAGCGCATCTTCTTTTATTAAATTAGAAAATAAATTGTCCACTTTAAAGGTGATTAGAAACCACGCGAATATCCCATTCACCGCACACGCGCGCAACAACGCGATTGTGTAGTTATGTAGTGCGTGAGTAATTAGAAGCACAGATTTTCCGAGGGGAAAAAAAAACAGGAATTCGATTTTCAATATTCGATATCTGCTGTTGAAGGAAAAGTAGGTATTGTTAAAAGACAAAAGGTTTTCCGTTTGCAAATTTTTATTTTAGAATTTTAGATCTTCTGTCTTGGATTCTGTTTTTGCACAATAGGCTTTTCAGTAAACACATAATTTTTTTCTCAGAATCAAGACGAAAAATTCTTTTGACAGAGTCGACCTTGGCACAATAGATTGTATCATCGAGCGAAAGTCCGGTGCACGCGTGTGAATGCATCTGCGAAACGGTAATAACTGCAGATTTCCTGTCCGAAACTTGTCCGTCTCGCAGTTTTTTATTCCCATATGCAACTTCGCGCCCGATAATGTCTTCTTCACTTCTTCCAATTTTTGCCCGTTTGTTTTTTTAAAAGTTTCCAAACGAGGATACGTTCGCGGGTGGCTGATTTATCGTCGTGAGCGTCGTGAGTGCTCTCGAGGCCGCACTCAGTTAAAGAAGTCGTCAACAGATATACGATTGCTGACAGATAAGACGTTATACAAAGATAAAAACTGATACTGGGATGTATTGTGCAATTAAATAAGAATGTGTTTGATTGCTTTGTACAAAAGTAGAACAGTGTTTGCTGTGTCATTGTCGAAAACAACAAATTTTTTTCAACAAAAGTCTGACGGTTTTCAATAACCGTTGGATTTCTCGATTGGATTTTCAATGAGCGTTTTCAACAAGAAATTTGATTTTTTTTTCTCATTTTCTAATCAGGAGCCGAACGGTAGATATTCAAAGAGAAAAGTCTTTTTCTTGACCGTAAAAAAAAAAAAAAACAAACGGAAATATTAGAAACATATGCGCTACACTTGACAGATATACGCAAGAGGTAAATAGAACGAACCGGCATTGATGTTAGAGACTTCTTCGGTCTTTGGTACAGCATCTGTGTACGTGTGCGGCTTACAGGTCAAATTTTTGATAGGTATCGTATGGATATAGGCACACAGCTTTATATATCGGCTTCTAAGAAATATGTCTTTTTTCTAAAAAAAAAAAAAAAAGAAAAATATCAAATTTCCAAGAAACATCGTTTTTATTGCCTCATGAATGATATCCCACGAACAAAACATCGCTTTGCACAAAGTTTCTCAGGCGATATTTCGATAATGACACGTGTGAAATGTCTCGTCAGATGAAAATTTGAAAATGACTCTCTAACACGTTTTCCGCATCATATTCGAGCAAATGTGCTCAAATTTTGTTCATTTTGGTGTTATCATGAGGTGTCCTGGGAAAAAAAAGAACGAATAACAGACCTTTAGAGTATTGTAGAAAAAGAAAGTAAAATATTTAGAATAGATGTTTTTAGAAATCCTAAAACATCGGACGTCTTTCTGGAGTCTCGACGTTCTGAAGAAAAACGAAAAAGGGTCCGGAAAAAAAAGGATGGATGACAACTTTACTTTTCGAAAAGCGAAAGAAGAAAACTAAATAGAGAAATTAATCAATATTCTGCGTGCGTCAGATTAGACCGCAGTTTTAACGAAACATCGCAGTTTTCTTCGCGCTCCGATAAGTACGCAAAAAAGTAGCAAGAAAATCAGACTGAAAAATATTTCTTTTCTTATCGGAGCACATTCGCACATTTGATCGAGACGCTATCGACGATAACTCGCGCGAAGCGAACAAACCGATTAACTTCTCCCTTCTCGCGCGCGTTGTTCGCCATATATGTACAGGATAAAATTTAATCTCTCGCTCCTTTAACGAAAATATACGCAATTTCCGAAGAACTCGTCCGCCATGACTGACGCGAAATGACGGGCACTTCGGGACACCGCAGCACGGTGAAATTTCCACGGGTTTTACGACGGATACGTGAATTCGGGTACTTTATCCGTGCCATTAAACCGCAAAGATTCCTCCCCTCCGGGACAGACTTTATGATGTTTCCCGTGTTATAACCGGGTGCTCGATAAATGCCTCCCGACGTCGCACAATATCCGAACTTCGTCGATCACACCGTAAACACCTGACTGTTCGCGTAACGGAAATTTGCTCCTATTTTCATCCTGAGCCCTCGTGAGCAAGCAACGCTCGCCGACACTTGATGGCCCATCAGCCGCGTGGGATAAACATTTACGAAGGCGAATTACCACCGTAACACGCGGCTCTTCGAAATACGCGCTGCCGGGATATTTGTGCGCGCGCAATCGATTTCTCACGATACGAAGGACGTTCGAGATGTTTTCATCAAGTTCTTCATCGTCCGTCGATCGAAAGAAATTAACTAATAAGTCTCTCGGCAATAATTGAAAATTACATACGTAATACAAGAGCGGGATTTCTTACTGAAGAAAACCATGTTAATGACGCGAGAAGCAATTTCTTCCCGCGAACGAACAAATTACACGCGTGCGTCGTCCTAATTGGGACCTTCGCGCGGAGCAAAAAAAAAAAAAAAGATCTGGATCGGTCGAAGACGAGCGCGGCAGAGTTGTTCAAAGTGCAATTGCGTGACCTCGTTTGGACGATTCTTGAAAATTAATAAACGAGGGGTGGGTGAAATATATGCGGCGAGAAGAGACTGACACAAAAGTCGGCGAAAATTACGAAAGACCGCGAACGTCGCCGATGTACGACCTTAGTGTCTCCCTCAGCATCGCTCAGAGTACATTTTTGTACGTCGAAAAAAAAAACACAAAAACAAGGAGGAAAATCCGGCTAATCCCGCAGTCAGGCGCCAGTTGTGCCAGATGCAATTACGATTATTACCTCGCGCTCTTGCGTCCGGGCTGGCTACCGCGCTGATGAAGTTTTCTATTAACCGCGATGCCCGGGGATTTGCGCGCGCGAGAACGTCCCGCCAGGCAACGTTTACCCGCGGCCGCTGCTTTGCACAAGTGTTTACGCCACCGATACGAGGCTAAATTGTGGACGCAAATTGAATGAAAAAAAAAAAAAAAAAAAAAAAAAAAAAAAAAAAAAAAAAAAAAAAAAACGACGCGGGATATGACGGATTAAAAACTCGGATTTCGGTATACGCGCGACCGTGAAACAGTATTCACCGAAAGGTGATTATTCAACCGGTTGGTCGGGTTCCTCCTCTTTGACGAACTTTGATCTCTGCGTCGTAATTAAGTTGAATGTTCACAAAAAAAATTTTTGTCCCACAGACAGTTTAGTCGGGACCGAAAAACGGGAAAGAAATTTGACATCATCGCGTTATAGACCAAAAATTACTTTTGCAAATAACAGGATGTGCTGAAGTGCGTCCTTACACTTGATCTGACGCGAAGTTAGCGAAGATCATCCCAGCGCGACTTCGGAAGAAGAGAGAAAGCAACGGGAAAGAAAAAAAAGAGATGAGTTTTCGGTGCAGCTGGTCCCTTAGGCCAGCTGTTGATAGAAGCTTTAGGTATGTCCGCGAGTGAGCTCGTCAATTCGACGGCCGTGAGAAAAAGACGACGATCGAGTGACTCTACCGGCCTCGGCTTCTCGCTCGAAGACCTTCAGGGACGGAGAAGCTCCTTCCTTTCATTCGGGAGTCAGTCAGTTTTATCGAGCGAAACGTGTGTGTTGCGCGATCGCGCGCGCGCGCACGCGCCTTTGCCTCTCTCGACGGGGCCGAGAAAACGTCTTCGTCCGCGTAGCTTGCGAAAATGTTGCGAAAATGTTCTCTCTACGTGGCGGAAGAGAGTATACGGCGTTTGTCAAAGTGCGCTGGCTTTATGTAACGGCCAGAGGTGAAAGGTGGAATCGAGGACACGTGTGTATACACGTATAATTGTCTGGATAAATTGTCCGCAAATGGCGAACGCGCGCGGATTGAACTCCGACGTTTTATTCATACAAATTACAAAATAAAAAGTAAGACAAGCGATAAAAGAAATCCCAAACGTTCTCTCTCGTTTGTAATCGAGAAATGTAATTTAAATTTCAAAACGAAAAAAAAAATCGTAAATTAAAAACAAAAATTTCTTGTCAATGCAGAGTCTCGACGAATTGACTATTTCATTGGAACAAAATGTTTGCACGGTTTCTCTGAAACATGAAGGAAATAAAAAATGAGAAATTCTTTCTCATCCTATGAAAGAAACGTGTTTTACTCAATAGTTCGACCAGGTTGTTCTAATAACAAATATTCTTTATTCTGCATTACATCCTGCATTCTGGTTCTAATTCCGACTCTTTCAAGTTCAATTTTATCGTGAAAATAGGTTTCCTCACAATTACTAATATTTGAATATATTCTTTTTCACTCTGCAGGATATCTAGCTCTATTCCTTAGAAATTCTGAATTTCTGATCTTCAGGTAGCATTCGGGGGTTCGTTAAACGCTCGTACATTATATACGTGAAAAGAAGAAATGACGGAAAAATTCATTCTACTGTAAAGCAGCACTTTTTCGACAGCAAAAGATTCAAAAAAATATGTTTCGGAAGACGGCAATATATTTCAGAAAAAGATACATTGTTTCTCTGACGATTTTTCTCGCGTAGCTAATGTGTAGTTCGACGAAAATTACTGTGGATGGATTGGAGAGGAAGGGAAAAGGAGAAGAACTTTTGATACCATGTTGTTCTACACGCTCGCCACCGACCGTTGTGCTAACCTGGAAGGTTTGTTTATGTAAATTGGGGAGCTTAAACTGGTCCCGGTTAACAACGGGTCGAAGTTCGCGTGATGGGAGGTCACAACGCGGAGAGAATGCGCCGTTGGAAGCGTTCGAGAAAGCGAGCTAAGGCTCGCTTTCCTCTCTCTTTCTCTCGGTGTGTATCGAGCTTATAATTTACGCCGTCAAGTTACTTTTAATCGCGTTCCTGGAAAGCCGAGTGATTGTGAGTGAATCATCATACGAGTCGCGGCAGCATCGGGGGAGGAAGACATGCGCGTCCCAGATTTTCAGCGCCACGTTCTTTGTGTACGCGAATCCCGCGTACACGAGAAGAACTTTCCGTAATGAAAGTTAAACGTGTGTACATCTTCGGTAAAACAAATTTTGTACACTTGCAGCGTGGAAGCTACCTTTGAATTGCGTCACCTTTGAATTTAACACCCTCTTATTATCTCCCGCACGATACGGGCTCGAAATCAACGACAAGTTACCGTCAATCGACGGACGGCACTAAATCGACACATTTTTCCGCGTTCGTAATCGCCCGTGTCATTTTCGTCGGGAGAGCGTAAGATTTATCGGCGCGAGAGGTGTCTTTAAAAACCACCGGTCAGAAAATACTCTCGCGCAATTTTCTTCCCAGCGGGGAACAGTAGTACATAATATTTGACAAAATTATCGTTAGTATTATTGCCGATTCCTGTCGGCACTCGGACCTAACTCGCTTCTTTCGAAATAAAATAGAATAAAAGATACACACTTGAATATCGTAACTATAAATCGTACTAAATTAGGAACAGAAGAGATGACGATTGCCACAAATCGACGGTTGTTTGCGAAAATTGTCGCTAGCCAGAATCTCACAGACATCCTTCGACGCGGAAATACGAATAAAACGCAAGATGAAACGGACTGATTTTGTCTGTGATGCTTCGGGCGTCTTTCCGCGAATATATACGTCGTTCTCCCCGTAGTTGCGCTTGACCGTAAAAATTTTCTGTACAAAGCGACGTCAGATAAGGAAGTTTTATATATGTCGCCGTTGTTTCCTCGCTCGATTGTCGCTGCTCCGCACCTGTCATTAATTGCTGCTCGCGCGCGCGATAGAAGGTTTACTTATGTAAATGCGTCCGTAGGAGAGCAAGGAGTCGCGAAAGGAGTAGCGCGAGAAAACGCGCTCAGAGAAAGAGAGAGAGAGAATAAACCATAATTCCTTTCTTACGGGCCGCCGTCGCGTACCGTGCAAGGCGCGCGGCTTCGCCTATCGGCCCGCGACTGATTACAGTAGTAGTAGCGAGTTTAACGGTGTCCATAAATCTCTATGTACAATGTTGAGAGGCGTTAAGGACCGCGCGCGCGAGCCACGAAATGTTACGCGTACCTCGATCACGACTATACGTAACAAGCGCGCAACGTGAACGTGATTCCGTGTCTTGCCTTATAGCAGGCTTAGTGGAAAAGAAACGGAACATTAATATATCCGCACTTTTCCACGAGCCGAACAGCGCAAAAGGACAGTGGTTCTCGCTTGTGTGCGTGCCCCAACTACTCGGTGCTAGTTGATTCGATTTTTCATCACTGGTTTATATGATCATTGTCTCGTCTTATCCTGGCGGTCTAACGCGACAGTTTTCATTGTGACGCCGTAATTCATCTTCTGATCGCAAATCTTTGATTACATAAAATTTTCAACTCGTTATTTCGCCTCTCTTCTCGCCGGATCCTAGCTGCTGGAGGAAAAGTCGTCGGGAAAATCGTCTTCTAAACATCACCCGGGTGCCAAAGCGCATGTCGTTATCAGATTTATCGTTATTAGACATGTCATTAAACGACGAGTTTTAAATGCAATTTTAATATTTTAGCGCATATATGTACATAATTACTTTTA
>QVNV01002687.1:0-11478 GCA_014825455.1 Pseudomyrmex pallidus
GTGTTCCACGAGACAGAGTTCTCATAAGTTCTATTCGTGCTTGAGATACATATAATTAACGATTTCCGATCCGACAAATATATCTGCGTGCGACACAGGTAACCTGTCGGTGTGTCGCACGGCGCTGGAAAATAAATTACGTGAAATTAAGATCATGTCACGACGACAAACAAAAAAAAAAAAAAAGAAAACGTATCCGCGTCACTGAAAAAAAAGTATGTGCAAAGAAAAAAAAACAGATTAACAAATGACAGATATCTAATCACGCTAATCGGCAGCGCTCTGGCGCTTGTGAATGAAACATTATCTAACCGGAGGACGCGCGCGATCCAACAACGATTCATCACGTTTCTTTTGCCTTTAGGGCGAAAATCCGCGGTTGCAGAACTTGTATGCGTAACTGTAATGCGTTGCATTAGATTCGCATTTTACGCGCCGTTTCCTTGTATTACGCGCGTGTCTGACAACTAAATTTTTTGACGTGCAGAAAAAACGCCGTCTATTTGATTGCAAACGCGAGCGCGCGCGGATAAAGTTGTTAATCTTGCGTCGTCGTTTTTGTCCCGTCAATATACATATATATATATATATAAGAGAAGTCACGTCGGGACGATACACTAATAAATGCTCTGTCATTATTGATTCGCTTTACGAACAGAAATAAAATGACGAGAGCGCTGCGAAGCGTCGTCTCTCGTCCGGCGAATGATATGGGATCAACGCGCAATCTCCGTGTCTCCTCTTTCAAGAATCGCCGCGAGTCAGTTCTCTGAAAGCTGTCATTGTGCCGACTGGTCCCGACTGACACGAGTCTTAAGCCGAGCGAGCACATCACGCTTTGCCAGGGTTAAGAAACTCCGGGGCGTTCAGAGACCAGAAGCATGCGGCTCCTCCGCTACGCGCAGCGCGGAACCCTCGAGACTCTCTCTCTCTCTCTCTCTCGAGTTTTTTGTTCCAGAAATAATCTTCTCTCTCTCTTTTTCTTTTTATCTCTCTCTCTCTCTCTCTCTTTCTCCGGAGTCAGTCACGGCCTGTGGTACATATACGCGGCGTTCACAGCTGTCCCGGCCATCCCGGCCATCCCTGCCATCCTTTTCATCCCGTTCAAACAATAACAACCATTCTCTATTTGCTTATATAACCCCCCTCGGACACGCAGCCAGCGGTTCAAATTAAATTCCCGCCGCGTACGCGGGCCGGGCGGCGGCGGCGGCACTCCGCGGCGTGAATGGTGCGTTTGGACGCGAAATCGCCGGAATTCGTGAAATCGATGGCGACGTAACGAATATGAAAAGAGGTCAAAAACGATTACGGGCTATATGAAACCCGGGGAAACGATTTTGTTTCGTCGGTGAATTGCGAAATTTGCACTCTACCGGTCGACGTGTGGAATTTCATTCGCGGTTTTTGTTTGTAGACCACTTTTTCGTCGGCTCTTGATATTATTGGTCAATAGCCCCCCTATCACCTGGCGCATGCACGGTGGTTTTTTTATGATTTGCTTGCGGAAGGCAAACTGCGGAGAAAAAGGTCGATAAATGCATATGCAGGCGCGGAGTTTGCTTTCTCTCCTGCGAGAGAAAACATTTATAATTTACAACTCTCCACCAGAGAGATTATTTTTTGGTTTAATGCAATGAAAAAAAAAAAAAGAAAAAGATTGAAAAACAAAATTACTTCGACAAAATATTTACGTATACAAGAATATCGACGGGCAAAAAAAACTTCATATTTAATCACTTTGGGAGGATAGAATGTATTGAAACAAATTTTCTTCGCATACACGCGGTGCGATATTGTTGAAAAAATTGCTCTATATGAATCTATCCGCTATCTGCGAATTTTCAGCAAGTATGCTGGAAGCCGTGTTTTCATCGGTGATGCGTGCAACGAGATGAAACTATATTAAGACAAATGGTTCGTGGTATGATAAAACAAAAAAAACAAAAAAAAAATGAGACGTAGGGGGTCGAAGGGCAAAGGAAGGGTGCTCAGGCCGTATTTTGAACGAACCAGCGCCGTCCGATTATTAATCCACTCGCTGGAAACCCGATGTTTTCGTCGTGTTCTCCAATGGGTCATTGCTCGTGGTTCAGTGATTCTCAACTCGCAAGTGTTGCTCAAATCAGTTTTTACTTTTTATTGTATTAAATATAGAGAAGAGCTCCAATTGTGTATCGGTTAAATACATTATTTTGATAGATTTACAGTTTTTTTTCTCTATCTTGCAATTGCAAAAGAATTCGATTATCAATAAAATATAGGAGGCAATTGACAACGTAACAAAACATATATCGCAGAATAAATACTTCCATTGCACGTAATAATAAATTAATGTAAAAGCTTTATCAATTTTTTTTTTTTATATTTGAACACGCAATATCATTATATATATATACAGGTTTTTGCAGAAATTACATCGCACACCTCTACCTATCCGTTGTTTTTTCCGTTCTCGCGAACTCGAGAGAAATCCCGACGTAATTTGGACCGTGTGCAAAACACGTTATAAGCGTACCGGGGAAGATTGTTCTATGTAACGAGAGGAGCTTCATGAGCGTCAGCTGGTTTTTGTCTTCCGAGGGAAGATTTGACTGCGGCGCACGTAATACGAGTCGTAAGGCGTAAATTGCCGCGTGGGCGGACGGAGCCGGAGTTTTTGTGCTTCTCTAATGCGTCAAATCGTTTTATACCAGTCGCGGTATTGCGACGTGGCATGGCGGCCGGCGGCGGCGGCGCGGCGGTTCGAGAGGCACTTGCGCGCGGAGAAGAACGCTTGACAAAGTTGCAACGTTTTTTGTTGTAAACCAAATCGAGCGAACTGAAGATTACATTAATATTTTAACAACTGGAATAATACATTTCGAAGTGGAAGAAACGCCGATCGTTTCGCCGACACAATCACGCGATTAGCATAAAACATCATCCGCACATCCTTTTGCGATTTGTACTTGTCACTTTTGTCAGTGATGTGGTTGGAGCGCGCCGTGGAAAAAAAAAACAAAAAAAAACAGTCGAGAAGTGTGAAACTCGATACAGCCTGAATTAGCTATCTGAAATACGTACGTTCGTGCTAGATTAAAGCATGTACACGCGGCGATTGATATTAATCTTGATGCTTATAAACCAAACACGCTTTTTGTTGAAGCAAAAACATCGTTGGTTTTTTGTAGGCATCAGTTGTCTTGAAGATCATTACCTATAATGTCGAAATAATTTCTACAAGATTCTTACATTCAATTCGTGTGAAATAGCTTCTCGCATCTGCTCTACCTCGACGTTGAATACATTTAACTCTGATGCGCGTCATTTTTCGATAACGACACAGGAAGAAATTGTCGCGCGTGTGGATTTATTAATTTCCACTAATTACGTGTTTGCGACAAACCTAGAAAAATAAAAACGCGAGATACACACCGAGGCAGATTATTGCTTGGTTCATTCAACGATAGAAGACAGAAGTTTAGGCGCCAGCAGTAGCAGCAGCAGCAGCAGCGGCGACGGCGGCGGCAGTAGCAGCAATTCTCCTTGCTGAAGGGTCCTCGTCTACGGATCTCGGAGCCGAGCCACCCTTGAGCACGACTTGCTCCTTCGTACAGACCCTTTTCCTTGTCTCGTGGCATCAACGTTTCACGTAGGCAGTCAGGGCCTTTTAAGCATATAAATTATTAGAGCCGCTTCAAGAGCCACTTGGAATCCGCCATTGTTACCTGGTGTGTACTTATATGCCCATAGACGAAACGTTATTCGTATCCTGCACCTAGGATACGAAGGAGACTAATCCCGGGAAGCCCACTTTAGAACCCCACTCGTCGTGTCCTGTGCGTGCGTTCTCGAGAACGTTGCATCCCGCAGTTACAAAGGAAGTGCGTGCACGTCGCATGGTCCTCGATAATCTCAATTCCGCATGCACTAATTATATGTTTTACGCGTGTTTAATTGTCTTGTAATATTGCGTATGATGTTATTATTGAAAAATTTATTTTTAGTCGTCAAAACTCGCTCGCAAACTTTATCAATCGACTTAAAAATACACATGTGCCACGACACACTTTACTTACAGCGTACTTTTATGCAAAACCAATATACTTGTCAGTCATTGTGTCGCACAACTCAATATCTAAGTTTTTACAAATTTTGTTTTCTTTGAAATATATTTACGTTGAGGAACATAAAAATGACATGAAATTTCTTTGATCTCGTACGATATAATGTACATCTTGCTTAATATAATTCTTCAATAATCTTTCAAAAATATTATTCCTCAACGTCTTGTAAAAATATTATTACACGTCACGCCCAAATTACATATTGTCTATTATCATAACATAATAAGATCGTGTACGTTACGAGCAAATGTAACCACCACCACCTCGTCGGAGAGTGTTCGAAACTGATGCCGAATAATGTTTTGCACGCGTCTCACTTCATCGCGGTATCGATCAGCCCGATCGATATCTTGGGTTGTGTTATGTATAATTTTTCACCGCAGGCGCAGAGTTTTAGGTGACTCGTCGACATCTAGGTACAGGATCTTCTGCGATCGGCCGATCACGATCTACATGTTCGTGTGCGGCATACGGATTGCTATGATCGCGCGACACTTTTCAAGGTCCGATGAAATCGGCCATAATTGCACGAAGGTAGCAGGTGATCCGCATGAGAAGGGGACACGGACCGTCCAATTTGTGCTCGCATCTGCCTAACGACGTTGACGAAATGTAAATTGGGTCTGCACGAGGAGAGCGCGAGCATGTAATGTACGTGCTATGGCTCTTATACATTTCCAATATCAGATGTGCGACTTTTTGATATTTTAATATTATCTTTCGTATAATATACCCCCGTAATAATATAAAAAAAAAAAATAAATAAAAAAAAAAAAAAACAGCCGCGCTACCGAAATTAAATGTTATATACGCGCCTCTTTACATGTGTGGCATTTAATTAATGCGATTTTGTCATTTTAGCCAGCTTGTATACGTACTCCTCGTCAACCTTAATTTTGTTCTCCTGTAGAATACTAATAAACCACTAAATATTTCGTATCACACAAAAAACTTGTACATCTTACGAGATGCGAAAATGCGATTACGCTCGAGATCATTAAAATACATATACGATCTTACTCTTGCGGTGTAACCAGAATGCAAATTTGTTTGAATCATTTAATGACACACATTTAATGTCACATTTAACGACACTAGCGTGACTTATATTGACGATACTAGGCCTTACAGAATCAGCTTCGATACTTGGCTATGAGTGAGTAATATCCCACGTATTTTAAAACCATGGCCTAGCTCGCGCTGTGTGTTTATACGCGTGGTAAACCACACCCAGGATTTCTAAACGCCCGTAAATATCCGTTGTTGCCGGAGAAACTATCTCTCGGAAATCCGAAAGAAGAACTGGCACCGTCTCGTGAAAGCGCGTGTTCCTCAACCGGCTAGGACCACCAACGTACAAAAAAAACTTTAATCGCCCGCCCGTCCGATATATGCGCCCGATTGTCGCGCGCGTCGTCGTCGTCGTCGTCTCCTTCTCCGATACGATGAGATTTAAAACGTCGCGTCTTCGATCACGCGCGACTTTACAACTCGACGTAAATGCTTCGACTTTCTGCGCAAGTCTCGCTTGCACCGATGTGTAGGTAATTTTCAGATATTTTAGTTTTACTCCGCAAAAAATTACAGACAATTGATAAATAATTTCATAGATATTTTAAAAGTAATTAAATCAATGTATTAAATAACAGAAAAAGAGAAATATGCAAATTACAAATTATCAAATTGCTGTTGCCAACAAAAAACATATTGCTCATACGTCGAGAATGATTTCGGAGATGTTTAACGGAGAAATGTGTGTTTCGCGTCTGGCCGCGAGAAAAATTGTATATCGTTTCTTCTCCGACTGGTGGCACAAGAGAGAGAGAGAGAGAAAGATAGCAGATTGCTACACACATCTAATGACGCGGCCAACGCGCGCGAAGAGTTTATAGGCGCGCATCGACCCGAATGTGCGCGCCGTTACGTCGGTCGGCTGAAAAATTTTTCGCGTACATGCATGCATGGGGCATCGTCCGGTGAAGTTAGTTTGCACACACCAGACGCCACACATATCGGCACCGGTCGTTCACCATGGCGCAAAAACCGAGACCATCCATCTCGAGTCCAGACAGCGCCCTTACGAATTCCAGAGACGTACGTGCTGTATAATTACAACGTAAAAATTTACATCGCGCGCCGGCAAGCGGGACCACGGGCTCCGCTCTTCTCTCTCTCTCTCTCTCTCTCGCAGGAGTTCTTAAAAATAAAAAAGGATAGTAGCACGAAAGAGAGGAAAGTAAAAAAAAAGAAAGCGGAGAAGAGCGAGCGCAGAAGAAGAAGAAGAAGAAGAAGGAGAGCGTGTGCAGCGGGAAAAATGGGTTCTCGCGTTCTGGACCGCGCGCGCGCGCGCGCGTTCTGTTTCGTGCGCTGCGCCGCGCGTACAAACACACAAACGGGGGAACGGGGACGAAGCTGCAACAAGAGTTCCGACAAGCGGCTCAAGAATTTAAGGTTCAACATCTCAAGGAGCGTATAATTGAAACGTAAAAATTTAGTACGTCATAACGCGGCCGCGATCACACGTACGTGTCCGCTCAAGCCGGGGCACACGCGTAATGCAGATATATCATTAAAAACGTCGACCCAGTGACGCGGACAAGTCGTAAAAGCGCGCGAGGTTCCTAAGCCAAACCGCTCTGGTGCCATCGAAGCCAAACGTATAGCCCTAACGGGGATGCAGATGCAGCGTGTGTCTGGCTCACGTGTGGTAAATCGAGAAGCTGTCGTATAATTTATAGCCGCGTCTGCAAAGTTCGTCATTCTATTGAATTTATGGCTGTAAAGATTATATTGTTATAGGTGTGTTTGTCCCTCGTGCGCGCGCGCGAGAAAACCGGAGAAATTCTCAAGCATTCCGATGTGTTTTTTTTTTTACGAACGACTTTTGCGTAGCAATCGAACTTAAAACGATCGATATTGTTCACTTTGATTTGTTTGTTATTAAATCGCTCAATTGAAGTAATATTTTAGTTGTGACGTAATTATTATCAATTGTAAACTAACAATTGCGATGAGATTGATTTGACGATGCAACGTTTACTTTGAATAAAAAAATTTTTTCTTGCACAGATGAGGGAGTGCATCTAAACAACGTGCACCAAAATACATACACGCACACACCTTTCGGCTGCGTATGACCGACGCGTTAAAGTCAGTCTCTCGAGACGAAGAAGAGGTAAAGGTGCTCGTAGAATCAGTTTTACGAGCGTACAATAAATTATGATCTGTCAAAACAAGACTACCAACAACTATACGCGCGCGCGCGTTCGTTCTTACGCCTGGCGTGTATCGGCGTGCAGGTGCAGGCAAATATTTCCAGCCGCTTTCGCGCCAAGTGTTTACATAGCACGCGTATTTTAATTAAGTACTCGTCACAGCGTGCACACACCGACGATGTGTGTGTGTGTGTGTGCTTTTTCTTTTCTATTTTAACCAACAGAGAGATTAATCTTATAATCCGGCGAGCGAGAGAGCTACCTCTTTAGCGCAAAATTAGCCGTCGGCGTTTTTCGAAATCGCACGATGATACGAGCGTGGGCATATCGCGCGCACTTGGTATAATAACTCGTTACAAAATTTATCTCCGCTCGCGAACTAATCCGTTTGACTTTCTCGTTTCTCACGTCGTAAACTGCACAATGTCCGTAAACATTGTTCGCGCTAAAACGATGTGTAATTTACGGTGCGTTTATTCGTGTAATAGATATATTATATATAATGATATGTTAAATTTAAAAGATTGTCGTAATACTCGCCTCTCTCTCTCTCTCTCTCTCTCTCTGTCTTGGTTCTCGGTGAGTTGCGACGGAAAAAAAGCTCTCCAGCATACCCGAGTCGGAGCTTGTCGGGTAATTTAGAGTCGGGAATGTGGAACAATGGGGTAACATTCACTTTTCAATGATACAAAATTGGCTCGCATCGCGCACCGCCAAGTATGTGGTGATAGCGGGACGATTATTATACGCCTACCTCTATGCCGCCCACGTGAATACAAACAGCTTAATCATACAGCGTATAAGCGGGCACACGCAATATCGCTACGGCGCGGGCGCGGGCGACGGTGTCAAGAAAAAAAAAAGACACACACTTTTGTCTTCATTATCTAAAAGACATCCATCTGCAGTCCGCCGCGCTTGATATTTATCCGCTAATGGACGTTTTTTCTGCGAGTAACGGCACGACCGCAAAATTTCGCGGATAAATCACCGCCGGGAGTGATCGCAAGCGGCGGCCGGTCTCCGTTTAAGAAGCTACTCGAGAGGGAGAGGGTTTGTTACACACGACTCTCAAAGACCGAGGCCTGTAATCTCCGGGCAACGTTAATTGAAAATGCCGCTTATGAATTACGACGGAATAGGTGCGCGGTGAGTCATAATTATTGGCAGATCTTGCGGAGCTTCAATATATGTCTTCGCGTCGTCGCGCGCACAAACGCGGAATTCTCTATCGCGCGAGAAAGAAACAAAGACCGAGGAGGGGAGGGGGGAGGAGAGAAACGGAGGGGGGGAGGAGAGCTTTTGTGTAATTAACGCGCGACGCACGTTCTAATAAATATGCAAATGCGGTTTGACGCGTCGCGTCGCGTCGCGTCGCAGTCGCGCCAATATGACGAGTGGCTTTTGATGTAAATCGCGAAGCGAATTATACGGAGCGATTATTTAATCAGCGTGAAAATCGCTTGGTCTTGGATCGAGAAGAGATTGAAAGAGACGTGTTCGACACAGAACGCTGCGTATATTAATTATACATAATCACTTAAACAGCTTGTACTCGGGAAAATCGGGTCTCGTGAAAGACAAAACGTCCTTACGTCGCAAACGAGCGAAAATGCAACAACGCGACGGGTTGACTTCTCGCACAGAAAAAGAATTTTCGTAGATTCCTCTCGGACGGATCTTCCTCTCGAAGATCGACGACTCGTTAGCTCGCGCGCGCCGTATATCTACCGATGAGCTGAAAACTGCCGAGCCGAATTATATATTGCTGCAAAAGTAAACCGGCGCGCCGAGTTTGTGAGTAGGAAAAAAAAAAAAGGAATATTGAAAGAAAAAAAAGGCGCACGAGCGCACCATCCAGACGGTCACGGTCCGTGCGGATCTCGTCGGCATTGGTCTCATCATCGACGTGGTCTATCTAATCACCATGCACTGATTCCCGGTTTAATTCGTAACGCCGGCGTGTAGGAGGCGTGCACACGAGTCGCGTCGTTGCTAGTTATACCAGCTACCAGGAATCCTGGTCATGGCTAATCGTTAATTAGCGCGACGTGTTTTATGGCGTCGAGGCCTAGGCCGGTTGGCTGACTAGCTCTCCGGCTAGGCCTCGCTTTCGCCTCGTCATTTGATTTCTGTCGAAGATTGGCTGATCAGCCGATCCAATGACTGCCGGATGCCGATCGACAGGATATCCTGCTCGGTAAATTAGCCGGTGCGCCGCCAAGAGCATTACGTCGGGGAGAGAGAGACCGAAAGAGATTACTGCGAAAATGGAATTTAATGGTAGCCGCGAGACGGTGTGCGTTTCTAATTGGTACAGCTGGGTCCGCGTGTTACGGCGATCTAATTGTCGCGCGAATGATTTATTTAACGACGCCGTTAAATCGCCGTATCTCGCAATTATCCGTTAGGCAATATCTACGTAGGCCGGCCGTAATAGATACCCTTCGCGTGCGAAACTTATACAAAGTGTTCCGCGAATCGCGCGCGCGCGCGCGAACACACACTCGGCGCTTTGTTCGATGGAGCGTGCTGAGGGAGTATACACGCGGAAGATGTTGATACATACGCGTTGCGATGATAAACGAACTAATGGAAAAACATACAATTTGTAGGAAAATCTGTTTCGAGCAGAGAAAATTTAAGCTTAATCCTGTTTTGTATTTGCGAAAAAACAAATTACACTTGTTTCCTCTCCCTTTGCCGTTTGTAAACTCACGTGGCGGACTTGTTGTGTGTAATTCAAATTCGACAAGTTCGTATTTTGTAGAATGCGCATCTAGTTCGTACGTAACATACACGTGTCCGTATGCGCGTTTTATAGCCGCGGGACACCTCGCGGGTTTGCGCCGCGTGTTCTCCGCAAAAGAAAAATATCTTCGGCGTACATATACGGCGCGGAAGAGGAAGGCGCGAGGAGAGTTTATCTACGCGCGCGCGCGCGCACGTGGAAAATGGCGCGCGGCGGTACCTATGCCCCAAGTACGGCGGCCATGCGAAATATCAGATAAGGGGCAATGAATTGCCGCGCGCAAAGTCACCGATTGTCAGAGATCTCATTGGCGATTGTCGTGAGCCTTCGGTGTTCACAAACCGCGCGCGTATATTTGATACCAAAGTGGCACGCAACATTTGTATGAGCGGTGGTGTCCCGGCCGGACATGGAAAACGTTCGCAAGAAAAAAAAAACGCGAGCGAGTAAGAAAGAAAGAAACGATAGAACACGAGAGAGAAAGAGAGAGAAGAAATCACCCTTCTCTCTTTCTCGGCGGTAAATTATCAGATAAGAAGTCGGGATCTTTATTACCGTGAATTATGGATCGCTTCTTGTAAAAATTAACGATAGGTAATGCTCCGTATTCGGGGACGTGCCCCGAGTTTAATCGCGAGCGCAGTAACACAATGCAAGATATCAGATGAAGCATAGACACTACACGTACGATACCGTGATTATCGCGTATATCTCGCGGAAGATTCGTCATCCTCATTACGGAGAACCGGAAATCGTTTGCTGGAAATTTTTATTCATATGGGGAAATAAAACGTACACCGCCACACAAACGCCGACAATAATACCAATTAAAACTGTCGTAATTCTTAGTTTCTCTCGATTCTCTGACTCGCTCGTTCGTTTCTTCTTTTCGCGATTAGCTTGCAACTGCTACTACGCATGATTTTGACAGTTCGAAGTTACGCGCTCGTCTGATCCACTAATGTCTAATAAAAAAAAAAAAAAAATTAAAATTATTGTCTAAAACAATTTTGCACATATAATTAATAATTGTATTTTTATGTAATAATTTTTTTATAATTTTACGAAACGACCAACTATTTTTTTTTCCTCGCAGACGCGCGTCTGCGCGAGCAACATCATCTACGTGTCTATATACGTCATAGCAATGCGCGCGCGATAGGATCTTAAAGATCGTTAGAATATATGCCTCTGGCATTCGTAGATCGTGTCAGCGATTGGCATTAGCAGCTTCCTGGCAGGCTACATATATATACATATATATACATACATATACATATATACATATATAGAGAATATATATACAGGGTGTTCCAAAAATTGTGTCCAAGCCGAAATGTGTAAGTAGATTACGTCAATCTGAAGAAAAAAGTTTTATACCATTTTGCAAAATTCGCAATAG
>QVNV01002688.1:0-11273 GCA_014825455.1 Pseudomyrmex pallidus
AAAAAAAGAACGTCGCGTCGCGAACGGAATTCACTGTGAGGTGGAAGAACTCGAGAGAAAAACTTGTCTTTCTTCTATTTTTTCTCCCTTTCCCCCCCTCTCCTCTCTGTTATTAAATCGCTTGGGTTTAAATTTAACACTCGAGCGGTTTAAAGACCTCGACTCCGCGTCGTCGTGAGAGAAGATCGCTCGCCGATTTGCTTGTTCTTCGACGAGCGTTCGTCTTATTTATGCCTTCTACGCCGGTTCTGTCTGACGTACTTTAATGAGCGGCAATGTATCAACGACAGCATCCATAAAAATGAACGTCTTTCTTGCGAGCGGGATGAGAGCGCGCGCGCACACGCGGCGGTATCGTGTGCAAAAAAAAAAAAAAAGAAAAAAAGTAAACACATTGCGGAAATCAACGCAGTCAATATACACCGCGGAGTTATCTCTCAAAGAAGAAGTGTATTAAGCACTTTGCGCTATATAATACGCAGTACGCAGTAATCACGCGTCCTAATCGTGCGTGAATTCAGCTCGTTTTTTTTTTTTTTTTTTACACAACGCGATTAGTTCGTCGCGTCTATAATTGCCGACGAAGAAATTTCGACGACGAATTGCGCGACGAATTTCCGTGTTTATTTCTTCGACTTCTTCTGGCACAAGTTGCGAAACAGTTATTGCGCGAACACAATTTACGGATATTTACTTAATTGCGTAATCGATTATGAAATTTAAAACAACGACAACGAGAGAATATATAAGCGGGCGACAATCCGCGCGGGACTGTCGCACTTGTCGTGCATTGTTTTGCAGCGGATTGTTGCCATCGTAGCGAGACCCCGCGGCGCCCCACGCCATAAACCTGCATGCACCCTTTCCCGTGTCCGACGAGGAGGGCTCTGGCGAATCCGTCGTCGTCGTCGTTGTCGTCGTCGTTTCGCGATCGCGTGCGAATCGCGATCAGAAATCCGCGAGTTTCCTTCCCTCCGTTTGACAAGAGCGCGCGCTCGTCCCTTCGGATTTGGGCGTCGTCGTCGTCGCCACCGCCACCGCCGCCGCCGCCACCACCGTCGTCGTCGTCGTCGTCTAGTATCGAGCGTCCCGACGCCGGGACGCTCGGAGCTGTTGCCATGCCGACCGACGGGGCTAGCAGGGCTTTTCGCATTCGCCAACCGTACCGCGCGCGCGAGGTTCGATCCGCTCTCGAGTGCGAACAAGAGAGAGCCGATGCGAATCTCCCTCGTCTCTGCGTATACGCACGAGGTCGATCAAATCACCCGAAAAAGATGTTGCAAATGACGAGAAATGCCGCATTGGCGAGCATCTGAGAAATGCGATCATTTAATTCTGTTATTGCACATTTTTTTATCGTTTAAATATTACAAGCGCAAAGTCTCTCCTCTTCGTTTAACATTTTTTTTTTATCCCTCGCATTAAACTTGCGTGAAACGAGCGCGCGGCGCGAAATTAAAGCATCTTATATTCTCACGTGTATTCCCAAAGCGCCCAAGTTGAACACCGGTGTACGCGGTCGGGTTTTTAAGAACGAAGAGCTAAGCCGGCGTTACTATACGGGCTGTAGGTACGTTTTACGAGCGTTGTTGCGAGAGAAGAAGTAGCCGCCGAGTGTAGTTTTGCAACTCGCGGCGGGCGCGCCGCGAGTGGAAGCGCATGTTCCACCAGAGTGATATCTCTCGCTCGCGCGGCGCGAGATTCCGCTTTTTATCCCGCGAATGCGGAAGTGGAAGTCGGAATGCCGGGCACGGCCTTTATGGGACGAGGATGAGGGGAAACTTTTACGCGATCTACCAAACGGCTCCGTAACGCGCTAATAAAGTCTCTTTCTCTCTCTCGCTCTCCGGGCGTTTATCCGCGCGTTTAGTGAAACATAATCGCTCAGCGGTTCTCGATACACACGCGCATTTCTCTCTCTCGCAACGAATCGCACCGCGAGCCAATTATCTCTCACGTGCGCATCTGTCGCGTGTGTGTCGTTAATTTGCAGCTTAGCTGTAATCAGGATTACGAACTTCCTGTCTCTCTCTCTCTCTCTGGTATATCCGTTGCGCGTAAACAAGAAACACGTTCATTTCAAAGCGATCCTCCGCGGCACGAAAGCCGCAATGACAGTAATATCGAGCCAACAACAATTCAGGTGGATGGACGCTGTTAATTACCGACGGTCATTAATTTTATCCGCGGCGACGGAACGAAATCCGCTCCGTCGCGACTGTGTGTTTTCGCGGCGATAAATTTCCACTGGCAGTTTCCGCGCGTGAACGAACAAAAAAAAAATAAAATAAAAAAGAAGCGACTCGACGACGACGGCGACGGCGGCGTCCGGATCGACTTGGCGTACGTTTGGTTTCATTAAAAGTTCGTCTGTTAATTGCGATCGGATGCGCGCCTCTCCCCTCTCGAGCGGCGCGTGATTTCCCAGGTGGAATTTTTTTCTCGTCTGACGCGAAAGCCGCAGGACGTTTCGCGCGCGGAGACACTCGGTAACGAGTTTTCCATTCGAATTATTTTTCTTCTCTTGTTCTTTCGCGCGCGGACAAGAGGACGTTTTCTCTCTTTCTGGAGCGTCGGTGAAGGTCGGAACTGCAAAGGTCGGCGCTCTCTCGGAAACTCGCCCGAGAGTGGCCGAAACTGCCAACCGCGGCTGCTGCTGCTCTAACTCCCAAAACGCAATCCCGCCGCTCTCCCGCGAGATTTCAGTTCCGTGAAGCCACTCTCGTGACTTTTGTGCCGCAACACTTGTTGTGGTTTCATTTTTGTTTTTTATCTCACTTCCGAGGCGCTTGTTTTATCTCAGGACACGAGGAATTATACAAAGCGCGATGAAGGGAAAGCGAAAGTCGACATCCGCTTTCCTATTTGGTTTTCGATTACTTTCGCGCTCATCTGTTTTACATTCGCAGAGTGGGAAACAAATCGGCACCGAACAACAATCGAACCGGAAAAGACGTCACTTCGCGTCGCTTTTCTTTAAATCTTCCTATTTCTTTTTATCTCGCGAGACCCCGAGATTACTTCTCGAGATTGCGAGCAGAAGTTTTATGAGCGCGTTTTTCTCCGGGCCGAGGAGAAGACAAACGAGCGGCAACCCTTTCGCAAGTCTAGGGGGAGAAAGAAATCGTCGCTATTTCCTCGCGATTTTTTTTGTTGAAAACTTTCCGCGACATTTCGTTATTATTTGTTTTCCGCCGATATCGGCGACTCTTTAATCAAGTATCGTCGAAAGACGACGGTCTCGTTCGAGATATTGGTTTTCTCTTTGAAGAGAGAGCGAGAGAAGCGGCGTATCGCTGACCCCGCGCGCTCGCCTGCGCGATTACAAACGAACGCTTTTTGCCGCTGTCGCAATCTCTCCCGTCTCCTCTCTTTGTGTTCGCTCTTTTGCCCGCCCGGCGGGAACTCGCGGATTTATGTCGGTGGATCACGACGGTCATCTTTCGCTCCAGTTTGCGCTTTATCGGCCCTCCTCCTCCTCTCTCTCTCGTTTTCTTCGAATAGCCACCGCGACTTTTTCGCCGCAACTTACGTATTCGGAATCGATGAACCCATTTCTGCTCCCGCAGAAGCGAATTCAGAGATTGCGCGGGCCATTTTGCCGAGTTTCGTTATATATTACAGAATATATTGCCGATCGGGATTTCCCGCGACCGCAGAGAAGACCCCCTCGCTCTCTCGATCTTTACGCGATCGCGAAACAAATGTTGACCCGCCGGATTGCGCTTCCGTATCGGATTTGTCGCGAGCGAGCGATTCCGATTGGCGATCGGTTTACCATCCACATTTGCCTATCAGCGTGAACAAAGCAACGACTGAGTCTTGAAGGGGGAAATTTGTCTTTATTTTTCAAACACGTGACTTTCACGGAGATCTTTCGCGAGTACGGCGTCGATTCTCGATCAATTGGATTAGGAGATTTTTTTTTCCCTCGGAAAATAGCGCGGGATAACATTTGCGGAAAAGGATGGTTCGCGTGATTGGACTGTTCAATATTTATCGCGGGACGTGTAGTTGCAGCATCGTCGAGAGAGAGAGAGAGAGAAATATATATATACGTGCTCGCGCGGGCCAATGCGGTAGTGATTGTCAATTATGCAAGGTAGGTGGCCCCCGACTGCACGTAGCCGAGATTTTGCACGTACCGCAATGACTCTATTATCCCCGCGCTCCTCTCCCAAGCCCGTCTTTTAAAGGACGTGATTTCCTTTCCGGATATCGGAAAGCGGCACGAAATTCCACCGGCGCGCGTGCTGCTCTTATACACTTCGTGATTTCTGATCATTTTATCGCCCCTCCAAATGAAAGAAATGCTCAGTGGAACGTGTTTAACTTAATTATATATAAGAAAGAAGTTGGATTAATATATAAAATGTGTGTAGAAACAAATTTTTAAAAATTAATGAAGAAATTTTTGAAAAATTAGAAAACGCGTGACTGAATTAAACAATAAAATAAATCCTGTAAAAAATAATTTCTGTAAAAATTTGCTGCAATATTTGTTATGTTAGAGATAAATGGAATAATAATAATAATAATAATAAAAAACGAGAAACATTAATCACAAGATGAACTTTTGAACACGTTGCTGCTTTGTCACATCCGTGTTTAATCTTCGAGAAGTCGTAGAAAATCGATATCCCTCCCGTGCAACCCTCCCGTGTTGCTTTCCGCGAGACCCTCTCTCGAAACGTTGAAGAGGAGGACAGATGACAGGGTGAATATTCGATAGCGCGTATCTTTCTCTCGCGCCGACGACGACGTTCGATTTTCGTACTCGTCGCGTAGATATCGAAACAAAACGCCGTTAAAAAAAAACCATCTTCTCGTTTATTGAGAAATAAAAATCGCGGAAAGAGAGAAACGTTCTGATTTCGCACACGCAATTTTTATGGCTTGTTTATCGCGCGCTCGCAAGACTTTATCTCGAAAGCGAAAAAATTCCAATGCGAAATCGATACAAAGCACGCCCCGTTCGTGGAATATTTTTGCGCGCCCGTAATCGAGACTTGAGTATCTCAACGTGACAATGAATTTATCATTCCGCGATTGTGGAACGCGCGTCGTCAAAACACGCGGTCGTTATAAATTTTTGTTTCATCGCGCAAAACACCAAAAATACAATCCGAGAAGAAGAATAGGAACCGAAAAAGAAGCGGAATCAGGATGCGCGAACAATCTTACCATACTGACGCATTTTCACGTTACACGACGAACGGTCGATATTAAACGTCAGCGGCGAGAGATGGGAAGAGCAAAACTGTACTAACGAGGAAAAATTGGAAGAAGATTTATGTGTTTTGCAATCTCCCGACTGTGCCGCAGCGGGAAACAATTCGCTGTTATTTCGGAAATACGCTCTTCCGGTTCGGAATAACAGTTTCGCGCACTTCGGAAAAAAAAACCTACTTCATGCCTCGAAACATTTTAGCGCTCAGAGCGCGCGGCATACGCGTTGAAAAAGAAAGCGAACGCGGATGCGTCGCATATGCGAAAAATTTATTTTAACGCAATGCGTCAAAAAGTGCTTTAAAAACACACACGTGTCAATTTTCAAATTTTTTCCTCCAGAGAACAATTTTTTTAAACTCGTTTTTTTTTCTGAGCAACGGAGTTTTAAGATTGCAACATCGAGATCTCGTTTGGTAGTTTTTTTTACGCGAGCCGCGTTTCCTCTTTCGAGCAGCAGCAGCAGCAGCCCGGAAAATGGTTCTTTCCCCTTGTTAGCACTCGCGGCCTTTCTTCGTTAACATTAATTATTGGGTCGCCGGTAACAAGAAGTTGTCTGGCTTCGCGCGGCGTAGTAGCGACTCCATCTGTTCGAGTTCACGCTTGATACACGCGCGTTGCGCATCTCCGTTGGTAAACCTCTTTCCCCCTTTTCGTCTCGCGTCTCTAAGAATAATTCCGCGGTCGATGCTGCCGCCAACGATCTCGCGTGGAAACTGCGGCGGCAGATAACGTTTCCTCTTCATCTCGCGTTTTATATACGCGGCAGTTTATTTATATTACGTTTTCTTTCATATTTTTCAACATTTGTTACATGTAGCGCGAAAACATAAAATTATCTCGAAGTAACCGCGATTTTTTTTTCTCGAACACTGTTTGTCCGACCGTTCCGTGAAATTTGGTTTATCAATATATTGCGGTCATTCCGCGATTCGCGCGTCACAAGTTGCTTTAACCGCGATTTGATAAGCTCGAAGCTTCGCGACGAGGAGATAAATAACATACGTCTTTTTTTTCGAGAGAGAGAGAGAGAGAGAAATCGGGAAATTATATTTGCTAGCAATTTGCTACGGTTTTCTTTATGACATCCGCGATTATTTTCGGCTTTCCCGATGTCGCGTTCTCGGAGTTTACATCGCACGACAAAAGCGGAACAATAAAGCGCCGCGTTGAACTCGGCTGGACGCCCGCCAACTATTTCTGCGACTTGCGACCTTATCGCGATTCGGGCGCGATTCTTTCTCGTATAAATCGGCGCAAAGAGCGCGTGCCGGCTGCATTCTCATGCTCTCTCTCTCTTTCTCGTTGGGTTTTTATAGAAAAAATTGTTCGCACGCGAAAAATACACGTGCGTGAATCGAACCTTTTTGTCGCGCAAACGTGCGCGTCGGTTTAATTAAGACCGCGATCTGTGGTTTGATAAATAAATGAAGTAACAGAAGTACGAAAACTACGGCGAAATGGATATTTGCGCGAGAAGTTTGCGGTGTAATTTCGAACAACAACAAAGTAATGCGAATTTGCAAAGTTCCATGTATATATTCATAAAGGACGTGAAGGCAATAATGAATTCAGCGAGAAGAAATGCAGATTTCCGTCCCGTCCGTTTCTCCCATTTAGCGCTCCTGGACCTGTTTCCTGCCTCCTCATCTCGTCTCTCTCTCTCTCTCTCTGTCTCGGTCGTCCGAGAATAGAAACGCGCGGCGGTTTTGCGGCGCAAATTTTTGTCCTCGGCGACATATTGGTTAGCAGCCGTGCGTTTCTAGGATGAATCGGACGTCTCTTTCTCCTCGCCTCTTTCTTCCTCTTCGTCGACTTCCTCTTTGCTTCTTTTACCGGGCTGCATTTTGTTGCTCTTGCCTGGTGAGACGACGACGACGACGACGACGACTTGCGCGCGCCGCGGTCTCAAGGATCTTTCTCTTCCTAGTTTCACCACGTAGGTGGGTGCTTACATTTCCCTCCTCGCTCTTCTTCCGTTCCTGATTCGCCGTCTCGCTTGCTTCCTCGAAAGCTTTGCGGTCGCCCCGTTATACAAAGACGCAGGTCAGCTTTCCTCGTTCTCTTCTCCTCTGACGTCTCCTACAAGGAGTTGAACTTCTCCCCGACGTGACATATGTATCTACTTATGTATTTATTTAGTAACGCGCATTCAAGTCGAGTGTACGCAGCCCACAAGAGACTTATGTTACGGTAAAAAAAAAAAAAAGGCAGAAAAATTATAACTAACGGTTTGTATCTTCTTCGAGTTTCTCTCCCGAGAAATAAAGAACATGTCGTATCATTTTTTTCTCGTTACTTAAAACAATATTTTTTACATAATATTTTACGTAGTGAGCGCTTGCTTTTTTATTCCAAAAAAAAATTGCAAGAAATTCTGGGAAAAATTGATAGGAAGTTTGTTGCGTTTTAGAAAATTTAATTGCATCATATTTTGGAATAATTTTTTTGGTATGGAAATTATTTGAATTTTCTCGGTGTCTTCTCGGTGAAGTTTTCAGTCACTTTAGCACGTCTGACTCACCTTGGTTCTCTAGTTACTTTACCACAGTGGCTAGTGACTAACTCCTCTCGCAGGCTTCTCACCTCCTCTGTCTCTCTCTCTCTCTTTTTCTCTGTCTAGCTTTCCACGTGTGACTCTCTCTTCTCTTCTTTCGCCGAGAGAGAGAGAGACGTGGGACGATTCTCTATATAAACCCTCATGAACACGTAGCCTGGTCCAAGTAGTTCGCCAACGGCGAACAAGTTCGTTCGGGTACGGGTTCCGTCCTCCGTTCTTGTCTCGCTCGTTGTTTGTGCGCGCGCGCGCGCGTGTGTGTGCGATAAAAGGTATATAGTGTCGCAATTAGAATAATGCTGATTATTCATGGACGATCGAGTTTCTTCCGGTGTTGAATGTTATTTGATGTTTCACAACTTATTAGTGCGCGTCAACGTTGTTATCCGACACCGACACATTTAAAGGGATCGAATTACATCGCGTCGTTACGAATGATAATTAAGAAGTGATCTAATAAGCCTTGAAGTAAATGGAGTTCATTTACTAGTTAATTTTTTTTTTGTTTCTGAAGATTAATTTTAACGCCGCGCCGCCGCCGCGTGGTAATGGCGCAATTTTTTATATTTTTTTTTCGTGTAATCGTTGGCAGATTTGTGAAACTGCGTAGGTCAATCATCGACTCGGTTCTATTAATAGGAAACGGCGAAGTACCGAGACTGTTGCACGTGGAAGCAGTCTCTCCAGTTGTCTAAATATAGATTCAATAACGTTCGCGGCGACGTAGGTTTTGAGGAAACGCGCGCGTGACGGAACGCAAAATACAACATTTCGAAATAATCTGAATTATTTTTTTTTTTTAATATAAATTGCAAAAAGAAAAGATGATTTTATTATCTGCCATGCAGATAGCGAAAAAATAATTTTATCTATACCGCATTGTAAGAAAATCTCGATCGTTCATCAATTACGCCCAGCCGCGGGAAAGAGGAGACTTGGGTGTTCAGGAAATTTAATCGAAAATTTTTCCAAGATGGAATACGTCCTGAGAGCGGGGCGCAGTTTGGGAAATGGCGTGTACAGAGCGGCGGGTGCTTTTGCACGCGGGACCCGACGAGTGTT
Source organism: Pseudomyrmex pallidus (assembly GCA_014825455.1). Lineage (NCBI taxonomy): Eukaryota > Metazoa > Arthropoda > Insecta > Hymenoptera > Formicidae > Pseudomyrmex > Pseudomyrmex pallidus. Next base: position 8,849 of record QVNV01002688.1, read on the forward strand.
AGCGTACGTTCCGTTGTTGGGCATTACCGCAGTTCCGGTAGACGAGCAGGATACCGATCCACCCATGGTATGACAGTATAGAAATACAAATTTTGTTGTTAACGTACTCGCAAGTTGGAGATAAAATAGAAATTTTTTAGGTTTTTCTTGCTTGAAAAAAAAACAAAAAAAAAAACACGTGTTAACGTTCGATTCGCGCGTTTGAATTCAAGAGAGGCGCGCGTTTAAATTTAAGCGAACAGATATATAACCGTTACGGTAAACTGACACTCTAAGAGTTTGCGAGACGCCAAGTGTGCGTACGAAAATAGGTACGCGAGAACGCGAGAATAACGCGCGTAGACGAGAGGAAAGCGGAGAGAGAAGAATGCTCTTTCGAACAACACAACAAGAGAGAGAACTCGCCAACGAAAGTTCCAAAGCCGTGCCAAACTCGTGCCGAAACATTCGATTTATCCGAGTGTAAAGATCGCGTTAATTTTCTCTCTCTCTCTCTAATCGCGGGAGTAATTCCGAAATTGCGGCGCAATCTCCATTGTGACCTACTGAATTGAAAATTCGATATTTTCGATGTTCGACCTCTTCTCGCGCGCTGCGAGCGTGTTCCGGTCATTATCACAGTTTTGGGATCGGAACATAATCGATTAACTTTACGCGAAGAGCGAAATTTCAGCGTTACGATAGCCAGCGGGCGAGAATGCGCAATTCATGCCCGGACGGAGCTCAAAGCGCGCGTTAAATCCCTGATTAGCCATGAATTTCCAACGAGAAATTTATCGAAATTTATTATTACGGTGTATAGTATGCGCGCGCGCGCGCGCTGTGTTCATCGGGCGGAAAGCGGCAACTCGCTCGTGCCGCGGGCGTTGCGAAATTAAATTATTATTACAACGAGCCGATTTCATCGAGCGAGGCTTTAGCTTCCCGGGGCAAATTGTTCCCGAACAACGGTGGAGAAGACACTCGCGGAAAAAATTTATTAACGTCTCATCTCCGGGAATTTTCGAATCGACGACTTGCGTCGCGTAATTTTCTCGCTGCGCGCGCATAACTGAAGAGCTTCGGGTGAAACGCGATGCGTAATTTGCATTTGGGTATTTTAACGCGAAGTCGTAGCCAAAGATCTTGACCCCGTTTTACAAGCGTTTTGAAGCGATCTCATTTCACCGACTATATGCGTCAAACGCTTCAATGCCGCGGTTCAGTTCTAATGATCTGTGCAACGTCAAATATATACACGTCGGACTACGTGTAAACTTGCTTATACTCGGCATCGCGCGAGGCGTGAAACACGCGAGACGCGACCTAAAGAGCCCCGCGCGTTTACACGCTGGCTCGCGCCTCTCTCTCGCTTCTCGTCCCAGGCTTCGTGTCAGATTTCTATCTGCGCGGATTATTAAACCGACTCGCTGGGAGTCGCGTGCCAGACCTTCGCGAAAATCCTGGCCTGTCAAGAGAGAAAATCGGCCTATTTCGCTCCTCGTTTGATGAGGCGATCGAAATCTCGTTACGCAAGCACGAAATTTTCAGCACGCTGACGTTTAACACGGAAGTAGAAAATAACGAGATCCAATTAGAAAGAGAGAGAGAGAGAAAGACATGACATGATACTGTTTTCCTAGACACTCTGGGAAAAAAATCTCAAGCGCAACATAAAAGAATTAACATAAAGACACATTTAAAAAAAATAGAGAGACATTTTATTTTTATTTTTCCGAGATATTAAATTTATTTGTTTTGTCTTTCGTCTCTCACGTGGTCGCACGAACGAATGTAACGTGAACTTAAGCGAGTTACTCGACGTTACTCGAGTTGAACCGTTCCGCGCGACACGCCCAGCTTATAACACAGCGCGCCGTTTGCATTACGGGAACAATATTCAACGGGAAGCGAGTGTAAGTGGGCTGATTGCCGATTTATCTCACAATCGCATTAAATCGGTGACGAAATAGTCGGCGCGCACTACGGTGGAAACGGAGCGACGAAAGCATTTCGAAACGGTTTCATATCGATGCGCAGATATACGGGGGCGAGAGAACAACACAATGGGCGGTTCTCTCTATCTCTCTTTCTCTCTGTCGAACGTTTTTCGCGAACGTCCGACCGAACGAGAACGCATACATCGAAACGCGCGCGCCTCTCCCTCAACACCGATCGCGTTTTGCGTTGCGCGCGCGATATTACCGGCGGACATGCTCCGGTGAACCGGATAAATGCCCGTAATTTATATCTACGGGAAAGAATGGCCAAGTTAAAAACAAACGATAGTTTTGTTGCTCGTCCACGTATGCGCATCGTCTTTCAAGGCGCGCGCGCGCGCGCGATATCATCCCGCGCGGTGTGTTGGAAAACGCGCGCGAGATTGGTCTCCGGCGCGCGTCATGTCCGCGTGATACGTCGCGGGGAACGCGCGTCGATACATCGA
>QVNV01002691.1:0-16890 GCA_014825455.1 Pseudomyrmex pallidus
CTCTCTCTCTCTCTCTCTCTCTCTCTCTCTCTCTCTCTCTCTCTCTTTGTTCGACACACGGATACGACATACACGTGCATCCAGCTCTTCTCTAACCTTATTTCCTTTACGTAACGACGGGGGGATCTACGTAAGAGACCTCTCCCGACGTAACTCCCGTCGCTATTTCCCAGTGCCATCATCGATTCATGTTTCCCAACAATCACGTGTACGCCCCATACTAGCGCGCTGTAACTTTCCTGTAATAGCGTAATTATCGACGCTTTGTTGGTTCCTGGATTGTGACTACAAGTCAAATAAATAAAATTCACCTCCCATTCTTTCTTCCTTTTTTCTCGCTATTATACGTTGCAAGTGAAAACAAAATAACGAAGAAATGCTGAGTCTGAAGCTGAAGTCGAGTTGTGGACATAGTAATTTTTTTGCAAATACGATCGTATTTCATTCGCACAAGTTGGTTAATAGGTAATGTGACAATAGTATTGAGTTACTAATCGCTCTCTCGGAAATTCGTTAATTCTTTCAAGTATTATTTACCTTGTTTAGCGTAATTGTATCTCGTGAGAAATATGCGAGGTTGTTAAGTGTAACCGGAAGAGTTTGTTAGGTATAACAATATGCTGAAAACAAAGTAGAATTAAATGGTTCGAAAAAGCTCTTATTTTGCGGAAATTTCTTTGAAAAAAAATTGCATTGCTTTCACAAAATGTTTACTGTTACATTTTAGAATTATCTAAACACTCAACGATTAATAGATAAATCCTCAGAATGCAATCTAATTGTAGCCGGTGGCTTCTCATTCGCACACCAGCCCACTATTCTCGTCCTATTCTCTTAGAATAACCGACCGGATCACTCGGTAATAACGTCGTCCGACTGTTACATATCACGGATACATCCGCCGGAATGCAAATATTTGCTTTGCTACAAAATGCAAATTGTAACTGTTTCTACAGGAAATTTAAGAGAAATGTCGAAGCAGGCATTATTACGATACGCGATTTCTAGAAATCGAAGAGCTCTGTATGAAAATCGCGAACTGTATTCTCATTTATTATGTCAAACATGAGGTAAACAATGAGGCTGACAATAAGATGAAGAATAAAAAAAACAGTCGCTTAGCACAAAAACAAAAAAAAACTTCAGGCATTTTTGTTTTTTATGGTTACATGCGTATGTTTTGTGTTCAGTGAAGAAATAAAGAATGTTTTCACACGTAGCAACTTATATTATTAAGATCAATTACTTTCTTTTAATTTTACTTTTCTAAGATTTTCTTATCAGCATTATAATCTTTTCTGCGCATATTTTTTTTTTTTTTTTGGCTCTCAAGTTGCGCATACAAAATTTTCCTCGGATATCCTGCAATTCGATCAATATGCTCGCGCGTGGAATGGCAATAAATAAGAAGAAAGTACACGTAAACAAAAAGAAGACATCCCGCAAATTTGTTTAGATCGCCATTACGCACAACTCGATTCCCTGTTTAACCGTGAGATGGCGACAAACATCGGCCAGTTTTCGCTACTTTTATCGACCTCACTGTATTATGTCATCTCGTAAGTGGTCACACTGATCAATGTGTGTGTTTGTATGTGTGTTTTTGATTTCCCTTTAAAATACAAAATATTAAAATTCCTTCAAAACAATAGCGCGCGTTATATCAATTATTTTGGGAGAAATTCGAGTGTTATCGATTGAAATAATACATTTTGCATTATATTTATATATACTTCTACCAATTATATAAGCATCTAAATAACTTTTTTGCAAATTTTATTTCAGTAATTTTTACGCACACACGCATTATTTGGTGTACAAATCTGTTGCTGTATAAATACAAATAGAAATGCGCAAAATCGGATGTTAATGAAATTGGGCGATGATGTCTGCGATTTCCGGTGAATTTGTCGAGCAAACTTCAACCGGATATTACAGGGAAGCTGGAGCGTGCCATGTCGCGTAAACACGAGTCTGATGAGTGTGCAAACAAGTAAACGATAGTTTTGAAAATAGAGAGAGAGAGAGAGAGAGAGAGAGAGAGAGAGAGAGAGAGAGAGAGAGAGAGAGAGAGAGAGAGAGAGGATATAAGAATTTGGGAATGAACAAGTTTATTTTTACGAAACAAAGCAAACTCAATATAAAAATTTTATATTATAATTTTGCTACTCCACGCAATATATCCCAATAAAAACTTTGCTATATTTAATTTTGGTTGCAATTCTGTTGATATCTATAAGAAATTTGAACTCATCCTTGATGGATCCAGAGAAAAGAGAGATGAGTAATGGCATATTTTCCAGACTCGATAAAGCGTAACAGAAAAGATATCTCTTTCTAGTTTATTGTTTTTCTCCCTTGTTTAAAAAGGAAAGTTTAAAAATTACGCGTAGCAACTCTATCGGTACAGTTCTTCGTGAAGTATATCGCGACAGAAAGTTGAAGTAGAACATTACATGTACATAAAATATATTCGCGAATGGTTGCAATTGTTGTTTACGTTGACTCTTACTATACTAGTAGTCGGAATGAAACTTTGAATCAGTTCCAAATGAGGATGCTAACATACTATTTTTATAATGCTGCGTGTGCGAGAGTGCACTTGGGGGTTAACAATGTATGCAGTCATACGTGATGTGTAGTTGTTGTTACGGGATGATAACAGATGGAAACAAGCAGAAAGATGAGGGGAAAAGAAAGAAAGAGAGAGAGAGAGATGGAAAACGAGGCAGACATAGAAAATATGTCACGAATAATTGAGCCTCGCGACATGGATCGATGAATATTCCAGTCACATAGGAGAAACATGAATCGTGTGCCTGTCCCTGTGTATATAGTTTATATAGAATGATCTCCACAAACGGAACATGAATAGGAGTTTTTAAAAGAAAGTTTAAAAAAAAGAATTTTTTATCGCAATAAATAAAACGTTAAAATACTCGAGAACTAAAAACACTTATGAACCTGTTAATAGAGAAAAAAAACTGCTTATATTAAAATATTATATTTATAAAAAAAAGTTTTTTGTAAAAGAGATTCTATAGAAAATGTCAGAAACTGTAATTTGTATTTATTAAGAAAATAACATATTTTGTGACTACAATATTGTTACATATTATTGTGCGTCTTTTTAAAATGTTGATATGAAAGTTTTGGATAATATAAGTTATTGTAGGAAGCGGAAAAATATGCGATAAAAAATTATTACATCTCCATACATGCACTGCAAGATACCTCTAACAGATATCAAAGCAGTCGGTAAGAGAGAAACCATTAATTGCGCTATGCTACTATACCTCTTGCAGGGATTATCCTGTCGATATTATGCATCATCTAGCTCTTTTGTTATCATGGTTTTTTTTTTAGCAAAGATAGAACACAATATACAACAATAGGATATTATATATAAACAAACAAATAATCTATGAGGTTGTATATTATATGTAGATTGCATCTTCTTTTTTATAGTTCACAAATCGTAAACGTGATGAGAATAGAACGCATGAATTTCGCAATCAGCGCTTAATTAATCCAACAAATATGCAAGTAAATAATCAAATATATAATGTATCAGTCAAATAAAGAGGTGTAAGTGTTGAATACTCTTTGTCACATATACATACATATATATATATATATATATATATATATTTTCATTTACTTATTTATTTATTTATTTATTTATTCTATCAAAAATATTAAAAAGCTGTTCTCTACTGATTTTTAATTAATGCGTTTTTTAATCAACATTCTTCTCATTACGACAAACAAATTAACCGCTATGTTAAAATGTTGTAACTATATAGTAGAAAGATAGTTTTTTCTAGAAAACTAAATCTTGTCACAGCTGTATGTGCACTTGGTAGCACCTATTTTTTAATTGATTTCTCGATCGTTTCTTTATAGCTTTCTTTTACATCGTTTCCCTTCGACCGCACACTTGAGAAGCGTAATCATGAGAGACATGAGACAAGCAATTTCCAAAGTTTCTGGACAGCGTGCCAAGCGCCATTGTTAACCGTTAGCCCTTATTCGCCTTATCGCTTCCCTCGGGATCGGCTATTCCGTGTTATCATTCTAAAGAGATGAGGCAAAAAGAGGGTAATCGAATATTTCCGTAGATATCGATAAGAGTAAAAAATCGGCGAAAATGTCAAAAGAAGAAGGAAAAATCGTGAATTTCAAAAGATAGATTTGTATAATCGTGTCGGAGTCGTATGTATACAGCATATTATTTGCACAATAAGATATAATATCAAGCATTTGCGGGTTAATGTGCACGTCCTATTGGTAGCTTACACTACTGTAAGGGATACATGCTTATGTCTCGCGTCTGTTCGGTCAACTTAATATCGGAAATCGATTATCTAACCGATGGGACACTCTATAATCCCATGTGCGTACAGATATTAACCCGTTATTTTTTCTCTCCTTCCCTTTCTTTTTTCTCCTAGTCGGAACTCGTAGGTTTACGAAGTCTGTTATACGTATGTACACATTGCATAAATATATGAATGTAGCTGTTAAAAAAGAGATTCCATACGCGCGCGCGCACACACACACGCACACGCACGCACACGCACGCGCGCGCGCGCGCGCGCGCGCACACACACACACACACACACACACACACACACACACACACACACACACACACAATTTGCAAAACTGTAATACATACAAAGCTACTCGCACAACTCATTTTTTTATTTTGATGAATAACTGTTTTAGAAGTGAGAACACCTCTTTAAAAACAATTTTACTTTTTCCATATTTGCCAATATTTCTAAAAGAAATGTTAAAACAATATAAAATTTAATAATTTCTTAAAATAAATTGTTAAATAAATAAATTTTATAAATTTTTATTATATACATTGTCTAGTTTTATATTAGCATTTTCTTGAATATTTTATATATTTTTTTCAGTATATGTTTCAGTATAAAAATAACAGAAAATTTATTAATCTCTCTGTAATTAATAAAAAATAAAATTGTGTGGATCAATATACCAAACAAAATATACAAACACACACACACTTACACATTGTCCTACTTATTTTCAAAGAATTATGTCTGTGTAAATAGAGCACCAACTACTTCCGCTACATTTAAGTTTACTACTGGCATTCTGCGTCGATTTAATTGACGCCAAAAGTAACATCGCTCTGAACTCTCTCTGCGGTGCGATAAATCCTCGTTCTTTGAAAACAAGAAACAGAATCTTTGCAATTCGTAGTAGTTTGGCACGATACAGTTTCGCACATTTTGTCACAAGTTGCTTTTTTTGTCAATACATGTAATAGCAATACGAATAATACCAATTTTTTACCGATTTGAATCTCGGAAATATAACACTAAAAAAATTTAGACAAAACATATTAATGAAATATGTTACTTTTTCTCACACAGCTTTCAAAAATTTAAAATATTATCTCATGAGAGGAAGAGAGAAAGTTTCCTACACACACATATTTTTCAGAATATACTTGAAGATTACAGTCATGACAAATGTACACATTGGCCTCCGTTGTAACTTTTCTTATGCAGTTTTCCGAGTTTTCTAGCGGAGCGCGGAGCAAGAACGCGAGATATGAGTTTCATATATTTATAACGGCGGCTATATTTGTTGTGGTCTTTAAGGTAAGCGTGCAAATGACGTCCGCGCGCGGTACAACAACGACAGAAGTTTTCTTCCCGGTACGAGATGAATTCTTAAACGCGGCACCCGCCGCCGTTCTCCTACGTTGACGTAGTTGAGGTGAGGGTGCGCCAAAGGGGTTGTCTATATTTATAGCTCCCTCGTTCGGGTACGAGTTAACCCTTTTACTTTCTCTCTAGGCTTGTTAAGAGGACAATCTCGGCTTCTCATATGCATAATACCAGAATATGCTATAAGGTTTTTTTTAGAAATTTTTTGGTTATATCAGTTCGGAAATATGAGATGTACAAATCGAAGAGTGCAAACAAAAAAACCGTTGTGGAGCGAAAAATATAGAACGAGAAACTAAATATATTTTTTCTTTCTTTCTGTAACACACATAAGCTTTTATTGTGTCTCTCCTAAAAAAAACTCACGTCTGATCGCGCGATGATTGTCGATGATCGGAGTGTCTGGTGTGTCGATCTTCTGAAATGCCATAGATGGCTACCGCGGCCATACCTCAGTCTCCACGTGCGCCAGCAATTTACAGAGCCTTATCAGGCTCATAATCTTCCCGTTGGACGCTGCTGTGAGCGCCACAAATTCCCATCCAGCACCGAACGTCCCGATTGTATAAACGCTTCTATTTTCGGAACAAATTCTTAAACGAGCGCTCGCCCGTCTCGCTCTTGACGCGAACAACGTGCACACTTCCATAAGCGGACGAGTCCACCTTCCTTCCTAATTTCGCCGCTTAGACTCTAAGCTAAGATTTGTGTTTATTGGATTAATTCAAGATTTCTGTATGCAAACGATTTTTTATTAAATTCATTTATTATATTTACTACGCAAAGTGTTCAATTTCTTATTTATCTTTGGTATCCACGATCAATTTTCTTTAAATAAAATTAAATTTTCGATTTGATTTATTTTATAAATTTAGAGAATCCAAAAGAATACGCAAAAATATGAATAAAATGAAAATCGCGCCTTTGAGAGAGAGATTTGTTCGTCCATTTGGATGTAATAGCGTGGCGACACATCGGCGACGCAATCGCAAGGTCGATTTACACTCGTCAAACACACTCGAGGCCGTTTTGTCAAAGTTTATCGCTGAACTTCGTTTTAATTACAAGTGTCGGAAGTTTTGCGCCATGTTTGACTTTATCAACGGAAAAAAAAGATAACAACGAAAAAAGACGCAGAAATTATCGGAAATTTTTTTCCAATTATTTTGCTAAGCAACTGAACAGTTATTTCATTATTGCGACAATAAAGAAAAATGAAAAAAAAAAACGCTAATTTTTTTATTTCTCTTTCCCTTTAACAAATAACTTAAGAACAGCATTGTGAATTAAAAGTTCAGTGTAAAGCTTGCGACGTACGGATGGCTAAGTGAGAAACGATTAAACTACTGTTCGATTTTTTTTTTTTTTTTTTTTTTTTTTTTTTTTTTTTTTTTTTTTTTTTTTTTTTTTTTTTTTTTTTTTTATTGCCTACTGTTTCATTTCGCCGAAATCAATTGTGAGCACGCAAATGTCAATAGTAATGCTAACGCGAAACAGGAAACTGAACGTAAATGGATTCGCAACTCGAGCGAATATTTTTCGACGCGATTTTACATTGCAACTCGCTTCTGCGTAACAGTAACAATACTTTTATCAATCGTTTGGATCACAAAAACGCGTTATACTTATTACGCTTTACCGTGACAACTTTTACGATGTTATCTGAAAGCTCCAGTTGAAAATTGTTTATTTATGGTCGGATATATGATATTACTCAGTCACTTCAAAAGTACTTTCCCGTGACTTTGTCGATTCACGATGAAATCATTCACTTGTGTTCAGAACAGTATATATATACTGTTCTAATGGTATATATATACACCTTCGTGATTCCGGATCAAAAGAAGTATTAACAAAAATTTTTAAAGCGATATAAGACTGCGATTAATTAAAAAAGAACAATTAATTACATCAAGAATTAATGGAAATGTTTTGCTCAAAAATCACGACTGAAGAGTGATCGTGTTATCCATTAATGATAGCCAATTGTCGGATATTTACAGTTAAATTAGCTCTGACCGTAGGTACAACGGCACGTAAGTTATGCCATTGTGCGTCCATACACACGTGGTTCGATCGACCGTGACACGTTTTCGTGGTGAGCGCGCGCCTCGTACTCGCGGAAATTGTAGAACCGTGACGCCGACGTCGCGACTGATTGACGGCGAAATTGTAATTGTCGACCTCGGTGGCGAAGAAGCCGACTTGTTCATCTTTCTTTTATCGCGAGAGGAATGTGTGCGTTTATATGCACGCTTCGAACTATTTCTGTTCCGATTAAGAGACATATCCGCACACGTCAAAGACACGAATCACAGGAACGTAGCAAAGCGAATTAATCGCGTTTCGCGATCGGTTGCCATCGCGAGTTACGCGACGTTGCGTTAATTCGTGAGCTACAATGAGACAAACAATGCGTGTTACAATACTCTTCGCGCACATGCGAACTAATTCGTGACCGAACAACAGCCGCATTCTCTTATTTTTCCGTTCCGGTGAACGGAAACTGCAGTTGCCGTTTGTCCTCGTTGTAATTTGCGCGCGTCGATCAATGACAAACTCTTTCCGCTATCGACCGCGATTCCGGCCATTCTGAGAGTTAATCCATAATTAACAAGCGCGCCGAGAGAGGGAGAGAGAGAGAGAGAGAGAGAGAGAGAGAGATAAAGAGAGTTTCGCTTTTGCGATAAGCCGAACGTATAAGAGGATTCTCCGCACAGTAAAGAATTTACGAACACAAAAGAACGGCAGACGTTTAAGAGAGGAATCGTGCAAAATTGCGGCTTTATAGCCTATATAATAGCCTCCAAGATTTCGTGTCAACATACATGAACGACGCGTGGATTTTATTTCTGTTACACGTTTGCTTATAGAGTTATAACCGATAACGAAAACATAAGTGTCGCTTGAATTTAGAAACTGCGAACTCGCGTGACTGCATGATATGATTTATCGATCAATAAATCTTATGTCAAAACGCACTCATTCAACAGATCGTATTTCAGAATTGTTGTTTCAATTAGCAAGCAAAATGCCTATTAATCGGTCGGCGTGGAGTATCAAGTATCATGTTGCCCTGTGCGATAATGTCACTGTCTCACGCACAACGAATGTCGCATGTAATAATCGCGACCGTGAAAATATTTTAAGTGCAAAATAAAAATACGATTATAGTCGACAACTGTGTATATAGTTGTAATTGTAATCTTTAATTTTTTTAATTTTAATCTTGTTTTATAGTTATAATTTTAATCTTACAAGTCAAAGTATTGTATTAAAATTGTTCGTGGATACCTCGGTCAGTGTCATTACGATTTTGCAATTTACTATAAACAACAGTATTGACGCAATACACCAAAATTGTTACCAGAAGCAATTCATGGTCATAGTAACATCGAAGCACGAAGCACGGTAACGTTTTCCAATATAATCACTTGCCGCGAATATAATTTATTCAATCTACTTAAAACTTAAAATCATACATCGAAGAGAGACGATCATAATCTCACGGGACTCTTCTATCAAACGCACCTTTTATCACGATCACCAAACAGTCCAAATATAGACGCACGTTAACACTCAGAAACATCTTGCGATTTCGTACACTTTAATTCTTAGTCTTTTCGCTCAAATTATTCATCTTTCCTGATGTGTATGTGTTTGCATCACAACAAGACTTAGTTATTGCGAATTAATTTGAACTAATAAAATATCCAGATTATAGTCTTTTCGTGGCTCATACGCGTCTTACATTTATCGCGTCATATTTTTATTTGCTTGTTTACTTGAGATCGCTGCGGGGTTGCTAATCTGATAAAGATTATAATATTGTCAACCGCTATTATTCGAAAACGGACGAACGCGTGAGCAAAACTGTTACTGAAGAGAAAACGCAAGGAGGAAAACCGGATTAGTCGCACAGCGGATGCGAGCCAATCCCTCCTCGCGAACGTACCCCCGATAACTATAGCGACGATACTCGGCAGAGGGTGGCAAGAAGACAACCGGCCGGCAGCGTGGCTGCCTTAGTTTGCTGAAGGCGCGTGCCACGCTGTCCTTCCAAGTCCACCCTGATAGCTTCCACCACCGCTACACAATCACCCCCACTAACGACCCCCCGCATCCAGAACGTCACTTCTACCCTTTGGGAACGATCCACGGGGCGCCCCTTGCGTCGCCAGCTCGATATTCCTTCCGCACTCGTGCACTGAAGACGATCAAGTGAAATCCGTTAATTTTCCGAGAAATATCTAGAGAAAAAAGAAAGGCGAAAGCGAAAGGTGTGATTAATTGCACTCCCCACATCCGCAACAGAAGTGGCATCACGGCGCGTGAATTGCGACTCCGGCAAGTAAAACACATGTAGGTTTAGTCAAACCCTTGAAATGTATCAAGCGATGTATCAAGCGATAGCTCCTCTTTGTTTCTTTGATAAAAATTCTTTCCTTATAACGTTTAGAAAAACCTAATAAATACTTTTATTAGAATTTATCAGAAAGTTTTTCGCTCTATTAAATAGCATAATTGTAAAATCGTAAGATCATACAAGTCTCGTGATTGTCGCGAGTACAAAAGAAGCACGTCCAATCTGAGTAACCTGTTCATCCATGAGAATTTGCTTTGTATCGAATTGCCGGCGACGTTTGTGAAGCGGTCTAGAAGAAGAGTACGGACTTTCGGTTGCTATTGATACAAGTAAATTTAGTCCCGGTTGTGTATTTCCATCGTCTATTAATATCGGCCAATATCGATAGTCCGACTATAACTTCTCCGAGGTCTGGCTCTTACAAACTTAATGCGTACTATGCATTAAAACCGATTCAGACGGAATTTCCACATCTTTTTTTTTTTTTTTTTTTTTTTTGCCTAATAACATACGTTCGAACATAGAAAATGCCGAGAAAAAAAGTCGTTATATGAATAATAAAAGTATCGAAACACACACGTTGGACACTTGCACGTGTTTAAGAAGAAAATTTTGTAAAATTTGTGATTTAAAAAAAAAACACAAGATGCTTGCGCCATTAGCAAAGGTCAGAATCGCTTTCCGCAGATCATAGAAAGTCGATGTGTGTTCACTATTATAAGCATTATAATCTCGAAACTCCCGTCGTTCACTTCATTAAACACTTACTGTTAGCTAATAATAGTTTAATAGAAAATCCAAGGGCAAATAAGTACACGTAAACGTGGGCGAAGTGAGTTACGGTCAAAGGTTAGCTTTTGTTTCCGAATGACATGGCGAATCCCGTTATAAAGTCGCGACTCTAATGGACCTTTCACTGCGGAAGAATTTTATTTCTGACTCTTCTTCATCGCGTATCCTTGTAAGATGAATCACACGTTTTGAGTTTGCTCAAGAACATATCAAGAGACGCTGGCACAAACATATACTTGATCATAACCGCGGATATGCAATACAACGTGGTTTTATAAATGTCGTCGAGCGGAAAATCGAGGCCACTACAACACTTCTCGATGACATTATTCTTACTGATCACATATAAGCGTTGGGACATACACACACACACCAATTTGGTCTAGCGAGGAAGAAGGAGAAAGAGAAAAAGAGAAACATATCTGTGGGAACATGTCGCGTGGGTGTGATAGGGTCGTCATTCACTTCGATGGATATGTGTGGAAATGCCGAATGCAGAGTGCGCGCGTTTGCCAACTCTCGCGTAAGACCATTAGCAATATGCATCGATGTTAATTAGACTCAAATGAAGTCGGCTCTGTGCAAAGCTCCCACTGCTACTATCGTATCTTCTATACGTCATGTATACAGATTTCCCCGCAGGACATTGTCCGTAAAATTAGATCGGTCGAAGCACACTGTATTAACTCTTCTTTGTTCTCCACTCTCTCTCTCCCTTCCTCCCTATTTCCTTTCCTCCCTCTCTCCTTTTCTTTCTCTTTTCTTAGAACATTATTGTATATATACGCGTACACACACACACACACACACACACGTGTATATATACAATATACACATGCGTTTTCTACATAGAGAAAATATATCTTGCGCTGAATTTTATCTTAAAGGGGAGGTCGCGAAGTGTGGGTCACCGATTTCAATAAGGTTTTTTTGTAGTATAGTCTTTACCAGTACTTTACCAGAAGAGTACTTGAGCAAAGGGATAGGACGCACCTCTCAGCCATTTTCGAAAAAAATTGATTCAAACTATATGGATTTCCTTATATACCGTTTGGTTAGTACGGTTTTCTAGAAGCGCGGTGTAGCGCTGACTACTACGCTAGAGACTAGGGTTCGATTCTCGTTGGAATTTTTTTTTTTTTTTTTTTTTATGTAATATAACAACGTATATACGTATATTCATGTAAAATAAAATTAATTTCACCACTAACTTGATTTTTTTAGTGTGTATTTTTAAAAGGCAATAGTTTTCTAATTTTTTAAACTAATTTATACTTTGTTTTACATGTAATAGCGATAAAAATAAAAGTATGCAATAGCATGTTTCCTAAACGCAGCCAATGCTTATTGTTTTATGCATTTATCCAATAAAATAATATAATATAATATAAAATGAAACAAATACAAAATGAAATAAATAAAGTATCAGTATTTGAACATAATTACAATTGACATTCAGAATTAAAAAACAATTGAAAAAAATATTACGTATAAATAGAAAGCGTAAATAGTGAAAATGAATAAATGTGTTTTTGTACTAACAAAACGGTATACAAAGAAATCCATATAGTTTGAATCGATTTTTCTTGAAAATGGCTAAGAGATGCGTCCTATCCCTTTTGCTCAAGTACTCTTCTGATAGAATACTATATTACAAAAAAAACCTTACTAAAATCGGTATTAGATTTTAACTTACATCCGGTCAAGAAATAGCGTATATAAATATCGCCACATATATGCGTAAACTCTATTTTATGAATAAATAGTCTGTTACGTACGTTTAAGTAGTATATTTGTGTATAGTCAGACGAGAGAAAGAGAGAGACGCATCTTCCCTGCACCGCTTAAAGGATAAACTCAAGGCGAATCTCAAAACGCCAGGATGTGGAATAAATGTGCACTTAAATTTACTTTCACGACCAAGTGGATAGTGTTGCATTTGCGTGAACTATTACAACTCTGCTCAATCAGCGAGAAGTTTGTGAAGGCAAGCGCCGAATTACTCTCAGTATTTTTACAAAAATTTATTTTCCGCGAATCTTTCCTCGAAAAGAGATACAAAATCGTTATACGCACGCATTGAACATCTACGTCAGCATCAATGTGGAGTTATTTGTATTAGACAATCAAAACAATTCTTTTGCCTGTTGTTGAAACGCCACAACAAGTAGCAAACATAAATTCGATTTTACGAATCGTTACCTCAGTTGCACATATACAGGGAAAGATAACATAGATGCGGACAAACGAGGCGAAAGGCATTCGTGCCGAGATAGCCAATATAGATACCTTTGCGGAAAGACAAAGTAGTCTATGTCCGTAAAAGATCGAGTAAAGCAGATGTGTAAACACGCGGACAGACAAGACATATTTCCGCACGAGAGCGGACAAACTTTAAAAGTACTTTTCACCACATGATAAACGTACAGGAATAATCTCGAAGTGTGTTTTTTAGGAGAGTAAATATACAAATCGCTCCGAATATTTTTAAAATTACTGTGTCGCGTAAAAATATCTCGCGATATTTACATATATTAGTATTATAATTAGAAAGCAGCGCTTATATTCTTTTTTTTTTTTTTTTTATCAAAATGCGTGTCGCGCTATTTTTCCGTACGAAGGTCAGGATTTCCTTCGAAGGATTGTCGATAATGCAGTTACCATGCAGCGTGTATGTCGGATCGCTTATCGATTTCAGTACTCACTGACCTATTTTCCAATCGAGCTCGAGGAAGCTTTCGTTAAGGACACGAAACGTTTTCGGCGAGAACACCGCTTAGATTCCTCTGAGGAAACGACTCGGTGGCGCCTTTTTGACGTTGTGCTTTTCGATGAGTCAACGAATATAAACGTCAACATTTATCCGTCGTCGTTATACTTCTTACACAAAAATTTTTCGTTCTAACTGAGAGAAGAAAGATTGTGCGGAATTACGCGTGTACACAAACAAAAAATTGAGAGCGAAAAAGATTCGAAAGATTTCGAGGAAATACATAACAGAGCAGGTTTCCATTTTATCTGAGAACTGCAAGATGGAATAAATCAAAATATGTTAAACGAAGGAAAACACGATGTTTCTGAACTCGAACATTGTTGAATTTTTGATGTCCAACAGATGTTTATGAATATATGCTTCCGTGACATGACGAGCGGTCGCGCTAAGTACTTACGAACAATAGTAAGACTGTTATTGTTGTTTAAATTATTTCAGAAAAGTGTCAATGTGCGCATGTGCAGCACTGCATCAGAATAACTGCATGCTTCCTTAATAAGTTCGTGTTTCGCCGTCGTCGGCGGTAATGGTTGATCTTCGAGGTCCTTTGGTTCGTCAAGGACCTCGGGACACCAAGAGCACTCCGGATCGATCGCAACGAACGATCGACCAAAACCGCATTGACCGAGGTTGTTGTCCCTGTTCATATATCGTTTCGAGAATTGTATCTCGCTTTCAACGATACTTCCTCTATAATGTGTTCCGATAGTGATACATTTTGACAACCCGCTCTTGTGTCAACGTTACAACTGCTGTATAAGTCATTGACTAGGAACTGATGTAGTCAGTTGATAGGATCATTTCAAAAACGATAAATATATTAAAAGTAACACGTGCACGAGTCGTAGTCAATTAAATTTAATTGATTTAATTGCCATCGCTTCAAAATGCACTGAATTATTTTCGACGAAAAACGATATTCCAGCGAACGAGTATAATTTAGATCGCATTTATTTTGGAGAACATTTAATTAACTTGGCGTGCAAGTTATAAGTTATAATAATCCTTAAAACTTCGACAGAGACGTGATCCGTCATTATGATAATTAAGATGGCCCACTTCGGAAAGCGATACGTGGGTGTTCGATTGTGAGCTTTTTCGCAATTAATATATCCGTATTTCTATATAAAATAACGTGTAGATTGAATGTCATTAAAGGTCGTGTAGAGAACGGCGTCACGTAATTCTCCGAACAAATAAAATTAAATATAAATCTCATGTACAAATTTTTGTTTATTTTATGAAATTCTATTTACACACTGTTACAAATTTATTGTGTCTCTACTTTAACAGAAAGTTTTTCAGGTGTTATTTAAAATTACAAACAAAACGGTAAGTCTTTGTTTGTTTTAATCAAATATGCAGAAAAAAATTGGACGCAAGATCAACAACGAAGAATTTTTATTTAGCGTGGACAACGTGAAATTATCAGGCGAGAATTCAGTGCTAATACATTGCTATTGATATATAACGAAAGGAGCAATAACGTTCTCTCTCCAAGACTTTCATTTATTTCACGTGACAAATAAAGTAAAACGTAAAATAAGTGGCAGCCAAAACAAATGTAACGATTGATGAACGCGCGCATGTAGCAAAGACAGCTGGTTGGCAACCTCGAGCAAACATGTTTAAATATATATACGTAAGTGAGAGAAAACACTAATCCAACTCGTATCGGAATGCACCTGGCCACCATTATCGCTAGAGATATCACCAAGACAGCGAAAAAACAAAACCGATAAAGCTCAAACTGATTTCTGCTCCCCGATTTACAAATATTAATTTAATGATATTTCTAATGTTGACAGTCTCAATGATGCGAGAAAAGACAAAAGAGATCTTTAATCTCTAAATAAAATATTTCAAGTAAATAATGTAAACATGTATTTTACTGTAAATCTGTTATACAAATGTTTTCCATTTTGTTTATAAAAACTAGAAATAATTAAAATATGTATTTACATGTAAAAAGATCATATTTTATTACTCATGTATATAACAATTCCATTTTAATATCTATCTTGTAAACTATTCAACACATTCCAATTCCGATCCTTTCTACATAATTGCGCTATTGTTTGGAACATATTAAACGTTGCATTGAATATGCATGATATAGACGATTGTCTTACGAGTAATTTGGCGAACTTAGAGATGTATATTTATTTGAGAATCCTTGAATTTATATATAGATACATTTTGAAAAGACTCGAAAACTGAAGATAATATGTATGTCAAAGAAGAGTTTATGAAAGAATGATATCATAAAACCAAGAATTTTATTGAACTTCATGAATCAAAGTATTACTAAAGATTTTTGTCTTTTATTTACCGGAAATAGTATAAACGTTATTTTTCTAGAACAAATGTAACATCTTTTTTTTAATATCATCAATTGTCACTTCCGCTGTGCACATTATTTAGAAGAATTAATTTTCTGGTGAAGAAAACAAAGCGAGTTAATTTAACGTAAAAATCGCGCGTGTGTGTGTGTGGCGTCGTATGATAACCGGAAAATTGTTTATCATGTGAGTTTTTTTATCCGGTCTTTTTATGCTGCACATCATATGTAGCACCACCACGTAGGCAGGGCAAATCCCAAGTGTGTTGCTCCACCCGCCGACGCCAACCCTTTAAAACCACGTTTCAAACCTGCTGTATCAAAAGCAAGTAGTCACAACGTTCACACAATGTTTAGCAAAATTATTCAAAGAGCCATTCATCGTGGAAATGGCGGTCAACCGCAATTAAACTTTTGCGCAGACGATTAAATACTTTCCACCCCAATGAAATATATTTTATATTACGTGTAAAAATAGAAAATTTGTATATTTTTCTTTATAAATTCCTTATTTGTTCTTGTTTACCTCGTGTAAACTACTTTTACAGCAAATTCAAGCCAGTTTCTTCTCTGAACGTCGAATAACTACATTTTAATGCGATGTGATGCACGCCGAGGATACAGACTAGAAGAGAAATAATAGTTAAAGAAGAACAAAGCGAAGAGGAGACGACTGCAGGGGATGAAAATAGTAACAGGAAAATCAGACTACCTATATGTATGTACGTATGTATGTACGTATGTATGTACGTATGTATGTATGTATGTATGTATGTATGTATGTACGTACGTACGTACGTACGTACGTACGTACGTACGTATGTATGTATGTATGTATGTATGTATGTATGTATGTATGTATGTATGTATGTATGTATGTATGTATGTATGTATGTATGTATGTATG
>QVNV01002726.1:0-25112 GCA_014825455.1 Pseudomyrmex pallidus
CGATATATAATTCGTTCCGTGTGTGTGTGTGTGTGTGTGTGTAACATAATTTCTTGAAGAAGAAGAAATAAAAAATGAAGTTTTCTAGCTGCGCTAAGAAAACTGTGATCAGTTGAAACGAGAGTAAAATAATTGCGAATCGCGCGATCGATTCACTCAACCGAGACAATGTACATATAATTATGCGTTACATCGTAACACACGTTGACTCTATTATAATTTGCATACGTTACAAATAAGATAAGTACCACATGGTGGTACACACATGAGCGGAGCAAATATAATTAATTAATGACTGACATAAAATTATCCAAACTAGTTGAACCACAACAACAACAACAACAACAACAACAACAACATTATGCGACAAATTACGATATTCCTTCGTGACGCAATGTCATTGACTTGTGTGTGAGATCTTAATACAATCTTATATAAGAAGAAAGCGCATAGTCGAGTTTTCGGATCAGTATAGCGCTCGCGGTGCAACCTTTAAACTTCAGTTCTCTCCGTTGAAGCGCGAGATCGCCAAAAATTTCGACGTCGAGCGTTTTGCACTCGAACACCTGCGCGCGGATGTCACCGCAACGCGAAAGAACTACGACGTTCCGGAGGGATTCGGCGCGTATTCCGAATCCTCGGCATCTTGTGTCCCCAGAGCGCCGTGCATCGGTGCCTTTTGCAAGTGGGATTTTCGGACGCCCGTATCTGATTATTTACCGGGGACGGGCGATCTTGATACCCGCCGCTCGCCCGGCTAAATGCCACGGGGGGAATAAAACATTGTTTGCCGATAGGAGCTGCGCGCGGCACCGAGCGCTCCGCGTGATATATACAATGCCGCTGCTCTCGCCGTCGTTATTTATGCACATCTTCCCCCTCTCCTCTCCGCTCCGCGTCCCAGCCTCTTCCTCGCGCTTTTTGCCCGCTTGGTCTGTCGAGCGCTTCGACGCGATCGACGGGTCACGTGAAGCGTACGCATGTACACGTCCCTTAAAAATTCTGCCGTCTCTTTCCCATAAGGATCCCGAAGCGGAACTCGCCGAAATTCGCGAACGCGTTGCGGAATGCAACTCTCTCCTTCGTGCTGCATCTCGTTTGCGATCGCGAAGGTATTGGCTCGTGCAAGGTTCGCTCGCTCGCCCTTGCTGCAGATAGTAAGGTTGCGCATTCACGTTATTCGCGCGTGTTTTTTTGGGGAGTGGGGGGAAAATGCGATGCACGTTCGTATCGCACACAGCGTTACGAAGCGACAGCGTGCGAAAAAACTGTTTGATGTATTTATTCGATTACTTTATTCTAGCTTTGATTGCTTTTTATTTTTTTTTTCTGTTTGCGTTGAAATTTCCGGATTGCAAAATGACGAAATTCGGATATTCAAGATCCGATGTTTCCCTCAACCGAATCGACATGTGAAACGTGTACGCGCACAATCCAATATGATTCCCCGAGGCGGAATTCGTCGACGTTTGCGAGACGAGTCGTGGAATGCACGTCCCTCGTCACTGAGAATCGGAACCCTTCCTCTCTCCTGAGAAAGGACGAGGTATCAACGTGGTATTTACAGGCTGCGGAGTGCGCTTTAAAGGATTGGTCCGTACTCGGAGTGACTTACGAGGAGCGTTTCGCTCGATACGAAATACATTCCGCTTGAAGCGCGCGAGGGGCAAAAAGATTTATTGGATACGAAAGACGTTGCGGCGAACGAATGGCTCGGCATTAAATTTTAAGAAAGCGTAATTAGTATTGCGGGTATTCGGAATGTCTCGCTATCAGCGCGCGCGCCGCGCGTCTTGCGCAATAAAGTTTCGTATATACGATCTCTGTGTAATATGATCGTAATCATCGCGAATTGTCTTCGTCTTGTTGCGGCATATTGCCGCATATATCCTGTTATTATATCCTAACGGAGACGTCGATATTTTTTCCGCTTGTGTTGATTGTGTCGCTTATTAACTCCTATTTTTTTAATGTTTGCAAAACAATGATTTTTTTGGTTACTGATTTTTTTTTTACTGGTTCGAGAAAGAAAGAGAAATTGCGTACTTATGGATATATTGGAATCATAGCTTTCGTGTTTTTTTTGTTTTTCTTTTTTTACGAACAGCCAATTTTATTCTATGATTCGTATGTCAACGATTTCGCCGACGAACGTGTTTATTTCGACGATTCGCGCGCGATTAAAAACAGAGAATTCACATTTCACAGAAGGTGTCTCGGAAAGAAGCCTCCTCCCACCCTCCCCCCCGATCATTCGTCGTAGGTGGAAAGACGCGAAGCATCCGGTCTCCCGCATTTCCTCTCCCGCCCCGCCCCGTTTTTTTCCGCCGACGCGCACACTTTCGTCGTTATTGTCACCGGTTGACCTGTTCTTTTTCCCTTGACTCCACCTTTCATCGCCGAAAAAGCGGAGAGGTCTCGACTGAAATTTCAACCAAACACACTCCTCACGGCCGACTCGGCAGTAAAAAAGCGAGCCCCGCGCGCCTTCGTTCGCCAGTTTGCAACGTGAGATAAAGACGGCAAGAGCGATTGGCCCGCGCGCACCATACCTTCCCTCTCGATTGATCTTCTCCTCGATCTCTCTCTCTCTCTCTATTCCCTCCTTTTCTCTTTTTCTCTCTCATTCCGGATCTGCTGTAAACGCGAGATGGAACGAAAATCGGAGAGCGAGCAAAAGAAAGAGAGGCCCGGAAGATCGAGGGTTAACGTAGCGAAGGAGAAATATGGGAAAGGAGAAAAGAGAGGAGGTGGGTATGAGACGGAGAAGCATATATTAACGAAAGAACGAAGAGAAGAAGAAGGTCAAAGACGACGCGAAATACGTGAAGAGAGAGAGACGAGCGTCGTGGGGCCCAGGGCCACGACCGGGGCCCGACCTAAATGCGGGTCGAGGCGCGGGCGGGCCCCGTTGATATCGAATTTATCGGGTGTCGGGTTGCAACCGTTCATGCTCTGTCCTTAAAGCACGCATCCACGGCGTTTTGCCGGGCCAACGCGCCCGCTGGCTCGCCCCGAGAGACTTCGATTCGATTTGCTACGCTCCGGGAGCGACGACGGGAAACCGCGTGGCATTAGGGAGACTCTCCTCAGGATCGGACAACGGCGACTCCCGATTTCGTCGTACGTCCGTCACGAAGGTGTTGGCTATTTTGCATAATAGAACGCCCTCAAAACCCCTGCTGCGAGAATTCGCGCGCGCGCGCTTTCATCCACGCGAAATTAAATAAGGCTATTAGAACAGATATCGAGGTGTGAAAAACAAAAAAGAGTTAATGTGCGTTCACGATAAACGTATAGATGTAATTGTGTAACTCGCATAAATCAAAAAGTAAGAAATTTAGGATTAAATTTCCTAAAGATTTTAATTAAAATCCTAAAAGATTAGGATGTAACTTTCTGTACACACACACACACGCACGCAGTGTTCGCAGAAATTATTTACTTTCTATTCTGAAAGCGCCATTAACTATATGTTAATTTCTATTACAGTCGAGCATTATCGATACAATGTCGATCGAGTTAGGAGGGAAGGTCGAGGCACTAGACAGATGTTGATTAGGTATTGCCCGGGGCATCTTTTCTTCGATCTACCGGCCTCTCTACTCTCTTTCTTTCTCTTTCGTCAGTCTCGTTTCTTTTCGCTCCTTTTTTCCTCCGTCTGCTCCACCTCTTCTTTCGGCCCTTATACCTCGCCGTCAGTCTTGCCGAGTCGCTTCTGTTTTCAGGCACAAAGCACGCGATTCTTGCTCGCATGTGTAACCGGTACCTACTACTACCATCGTCGTCGTCGTCGTCGTCGTCGTCCGTCGTCGTCGTTTCGTCCGACGTTTGTCTGTCCGTTAGTCGTGTCCTCGCACCGCCCAAATGTCCATGTCCGATAAACGTCCGTTTATCGCGTGTACCATGTTGCTATTAATATCAATCGCTAGGGTCATTTTTTTCACCCACACCCCACCTGTCATCGTCGAGGAGATTGTTTTTTTTTTGCCGCGCGAGTATTAAATTACGAAATTTATTCTCACGAGGAATATATTTGAGAAATTTTTTCACGAAATTTAATTGTAGAAAATTTTAGGTAGTTTTAAAATTAGTTAGGGGGGTATTTGGGTTTTTCTCATATATATGAGATGCAAGTATAACATTCTAAATAAATTTAGGAATTGAAATTTCAATTCAAAAACTCAAAAAAATGTGTGTAAAAAATTTACATGTGAACATGTACATATATATGTACGTATATATATAGACACGTATATTTTCCGCACAACACCTTGCGATCGGCTCGTAAGACCTTATTTGTATTTTGTAGTTTAGTAACTTTCACGAGCCTATATATTCTTTGTTAATTATTAATTGTAGAATTTTACAAATTATCATTATTTTCACTCGTTGTGTAAACAAATGCAGAGAATGTTAATGAAAACGTTAATCCGCCGACTCTGCTTGTGCTTGTTCAAACGTGTGTGTGTGTGCGCGCTAAATAATTCACCGTGAGCGAGTTGAGCAGGTCACGTGCTGCACTTTTCCGTCACTCACGCCGAAAGCATGGAAACATGGTTGTTGCAGGCAACGAGGCAACACGTTAATTATTCAAAGCGATCACGGATGATCACGAATAATTTCTACGACACGTCCGGCGGTTCGAACGAAACTATAAATTACGTTGTCGCTAGGTTCATTATCGATCGAGTCCTTAGCTTATCTGGACGTTAATAGAAACCTGCGGAGTTTCAAGTATGATTAACGATGTCCGCGCTTAGATGATTTACAGTAATTCACATATTACGGAGCGCGTCTTAATTTAGCATTAGAAATTTTATCAACATTTCTCTTCCGAAAATCTTACGGACGTTAATTTCTCGAAATGGAAAAGACGTTCTCTCTCGGGGTCTCTCGTTCAAAGAAATCGAAAGCGCACAAAATTGCCAATTATTTTTAACAACTTATTAGATAACACGTGTAACAATATTCAAAGTCTTGCGGAGACCACTCGCTTTTCTAACGAATTCGCCGTCATCGTCATTCGCAAACATTTGCGGTCTCCGGAGCGAAGTGTCAACTGGCTCACCGTCAGCTCACCTCGCTGAGTCCGTGCCATCGACACAAAGCTGCCAGAAACGTCGCTTCGTTGAATCGCGAGTTAGGGAACGACCGCGAACACGAGGCAAACGCGGCTCGTGACGGTCGGTCGTTTAGATAAGCGTATCATAACCGCGGCCAATGACGAGTGGCATTTCACGGCGTGCTTCGCCGCTTTTACGAGAGGGCCTGCCACGGGCCCCGAATTAGAAATGTACCCGCGGCGGCGGCGCAAGGGGGATGGGGGAAGAAATGAAGCGATTCGTATGCGATTCGTGAAGATACCGTATACGCACGGCTCCGTACCGGTCGCGGTGTCCCTTTTACGACGAGCATAGAAGAGAGAAGTGACGCGAGGGGAGGAGAAACGAGAGAAATAAGGACGCGAACGTCTTGCGTTTGTCCCGCCCTCGCTTCTTCGTCGGTCTCGAGCGGACCGGAAGCACGCGGTGCTTGGTCGTTACCGCGAGACGTGGTTTCGAATCTTGTTGGCATTCGTCATATACCGCGCGCTTGCACACGGCGCGTGCTTTTACGCCGCGTCGGCGCGCATTCTACTTGACGCGCGCGCTCATCGGCGAATTCCAAAACCCGCCGAGCGATCCCGGCGGAATTTTAATATCCGTTTATGATATCATGTACCCAACCAGGCTGAGGTTATTCGTGTCACTCGCTTGCATTGTCCGTTCCGAGAAATAAATCCCGGACGCCGGTGGTTGTTTCTTTTTCTTTTTTAGAAGAGATAAAATACTAAAATATGCGCGGCTGTATAAAATATCCCTAAGTTTCTCCTCACGCGCCCTGCGCGCACGCTTCGCAATTTTAATACTTGTCCGATAAAGTTTCAAGATATTTCATATCTCTCGTGTGAGAGCATTTTAATAAACCGGGGGATAAATAGCGTCGTCTTTTAAATTGGTTATCAGCATTGCAGTATTTAAATTGCGTGTTTACCGTTAATTTTCAGTATCGTTTCCGCGAAGCGCAATCGCTTCCTTATTGATATTTTCCTGAATATTGCGCGAACCGGGCTGTGAGTGATCAGTAATACCGCTTCGTGAATCGGGGCCGAACCCGGGCTCCGATGAAACGACCGGATAGTCGTAAATTCGTTTTTGCTCATCTCTTTCCATCGATTTCTTCCTTTCGCACTGCGGCGCGATCGGTAATTCGTTCTCTGCCCTCCTTCCCGCCGCCGCCGCCGCCGCCGGGACTCGCCGCGCGCCGCTCCTCTTTCGCAACGCACTTAACCGTGCATCGACTTTGCACGCGAGCTCGTCTACGTGGATGGAGTTTAGAACGCGAGAAGCACGGAGGAGAGATCCTGTGCGCACATAGGGTTAAGGACAGAGCTTCCCCGGTGAAACCGAAGTAGGGACACTCGAGAAGAGATGCTACGCGCCTTCGAGTCGAACGGAGACGAAAAGACGAGCGGGCAGAGAGATCGTTACGAGGAGGAAATTACATTAGCGTTCTGGAACTCCATTGGATCCCTATTAGCAATAAAATCGGTCTGCGCCAGCAGTGACGTGCGTTCACCGGGTGGCGGGTCGGTGCGTTTCACTGATTCGGTCGGTATCGTCTTTTAAAACAGTACTCGGGGGGGAGGGGGGAGGGGGGGGAGGGAGAGCTCTCTCGATGTATTGCCTATGTTGCATCGATTACCGGGTCGCTGGTGTCACGACGGGGTCGGATTGAGATTGAGGTCCGAACGTGACGCACTTGTTCGGACGGATCTGTCCCGGTTCGGTGGACGTTCGATTTAACGATCGCGGCGGTTCGACGCCGATTGGCCGTCGCGTGATTCAATGTTTGGCGTAATCGGTATACGGCCGGTCGTCGAGACGAAAATTAAGAACAGACCGGAGGGATGGGAGAAAGGGAGGGGACGAAGAAACGGGAAGAGGCGGTAAGAGGATGCAAAAATACGGAGATAACGAGAGAAAAGACTTACGGTCGGTGGTGCCGGTCTAGGAAATAAAGTTTCTTGCCTCAGCGTCGTATATATAAAGCGGTCTCGGTCGGCTAACTTCTGAATACAGCGTGCAAAAAACAATGCCGGCGAAGTAGTTTCTTTCAAAGTGCGCTAATGTTTCTAATAATTACGTGCGCAAATTTGATCTTTCTCTTTAAAACCAGTCATCAAACGATAATTTTATAATTTGTTACGTAGAATTATTTATTTATTTTTTTTTAAGTTTAACAAGCTGTGCGGCGTTCGGTTATTTGTACAAATCTACGCGCATTCTCGGAACGTAAATGTTAAGAGAGGAACGACCGCAAATTTTCGAAACAAGAGAGATTACATCGTGGGACGAGGCAGGAACGCAAAGGAGAAAACGACGAGGAAGAGGAAGAAGAATACGGGAGGTAGGGGGAGGAGGTGGAAGGGGACAAGCGAGCGCGGTTTAGGCTGTGCATACGTAATATCTGATTCCACAGTCGGAGAGAAGGTACACCCGATTGTCGTTGTTGTTGTCTTTGTCGGGGGGGGGAGGGGGGTAGAGGAGGTATACACACGGTTAAGGAAAAGAGCAAACTCTCTTTCGGGCAGGAAGATAGGCGCGGATAAAGAAGCCCGAGGGACAAAGACCGAGAATAACAGAGCCACGAAAGCGACGAGGGAGCGAGAGGAGAAAGAAACGATCTAGTAGGGATGGTGATTGTTTTGCCGGTGACATGATAATACTTAGCTTAAGTATATTTAGAGAGGACGTAGCGTAGCGTTTCGATCTAAAGAGCTTTCTCTGGAGGGAGAAAGAAGGTGGTATCCGAGGGCGAGGTGGAAGAAGCCGCGTGTTGGTCCTTCACGAGAGAGGCAAAGCGTGACGAGGAGGACCGGCACGAGGTGCATCTCTGTCGGAAGATTCTCATCCTCGTCGTCATCGAGCTAAGGAAGAGCGAGCAGAGAAAGAGACGGCGAGAAAGAGTAAAGGAATGAGTGACTGGTTTTGAGGAAAGGTGGAGGAAGACAGACAGAGAGAGAGAGAGAGGGAGGATTAACCGAGAGAGGATCTGGCGACTGCGACGGCGGCGACGACGACGGCGGCAACGCAACCTATTGTCCTCGTATCCACAGCCTTTTTCAATTCAAATTGAAGCCGCAAAAAAAGCGCAGAGCACGCACACACACGCGCGCGCGCTCGCGTACAAATATATACAAACGCGCACGTACACATTGCCCAAAAGTTGGTTCACCGGTTGCTCTACGCGCATCTCCCTCTCCTCCTCCTCCTCCGTCTTTCGTCTCTCCCGAGCTATCGCTCGTTTTCGTTCACGTCGCGCGAGAGAGGACCGATTCTATCGGACCGTAAATGTCACCGTCACAAACACAGGTAGCGCAGAAGCACAACCGCCTTTCGTTCTCTTCCGCACACGCACGCGTATCGGCATAATGCATCGATGAGAAAGGGCCCCTCCGCGCTTATGCGCCTAACTCGAAGCGAATGCCTCTCCTCTTTCTCTCTCTTTCTTTCCCTTGTCTTCGTTCTCTCATCGAACTCGGGTGAACAACGCGTACAAATCCAAGCATTATCGAGAATTAATTTTCGTCGGCTCCGAGCGTTTCGTCGACTAATAATTTCTCGATAACGTATATTGTGTCGTCTCTTCGTTACGCGAAGAACTTTTATTGCGTCTTAACGCCAACGGCGATTTACATAACACGGCGGTGCGTAGCCCGAGAGAGAATGATGGTCGTAATAATTGTAATTTATACGATTAACTCCTCAAAAAAAAAACCGGTACGCGCCAAAAACTCGCAGTCGGGAAAGACCGCCCGACCTGTGTGTCTGAAACCTATAAACGCATAATCTTTCCCTCTCCCCCTTCCCCACCCCCTTCGGACATTTTTTTGCTTGCGGGATTCTCTTTTAGTAAATTGTGTTTTACTTGATATAACCGTATGAAATTATACAAGAAGAAAATCAAAATTGAAAATGATGAACGATGCGCGATGTGCGTGACGTTAAGCAGCGCGCATTAACGTTTACCTTAATCTTTTTTTTTTTGTTTGATGAGGAATTATAAAGTCAAATATATGTGTGTATGTACATTTTTTGACCTTGAGCGTTGAGAGCACATACTGTTCTTGCGATATGCAAGAGAACGCATTTTCTGTAAAGAGTACAGTTGAACGATCTGTCTTACACACACACACACACACACACACACACACACACACACACACACACACACACTCGGTCGGGAATCCAAAATAAAGAATAATAACACGCTTATTTTAATCTACATTGCAAATGTGAAACTAATTTGAAATACTTTGTTTTTTTTCTTTCAGGTAAGACACAGAATCCGCCACTTAAAAATTTCCAAGCAGTCAGTTACGCACGAGCGCGCTCGTTGGTTTAGGATGTGCAACATGTGCGAATCTGTAAGTAACAAATTACCTTTCGAGAGCGCGGAAGATGAAATCTATACAGTTATACGTTCTAATCAGAAATATCCGTTTACCCTAATGCGGCTCGTCCGCATAAAAAAAAAGAAACGTAATTGCCAATCGCGGATATCGGCACGCTCTCGCATAAATTCAACATCGATCAACGCGCGCGGATGTCTTCTCGAATTCAATTCACTGTCGATTCGAGCAAAAAAAAAAAAAAGAAAAAAAAGAAAAAAAACGAAGAGAAATGTATATTCGCGCGGACGTAAATTATAATTGATCGAGGCAGCGACGATCAAAACCGCGGAGATTTTGTCATTGACTCGTGATGATATTTCCTTTTCTCGAGCAGAGAAACAAGAGAAAATTTGAAGAAATATTAATTTTATCAAATATCGCGATGTGCAATACCCGATAACATCGCAACGGGATGCGCTTGCATGCGTTTCAAACGCGGAGCGCCGAGACGATTCAGGGGGATGGGGGGGGGGAACCACCCTCACCACTCTCTCGGGTACTGCTCAGCATAAATGAGCCCAACCCGGTGACATAAAGCGCTACTAGACGTTCGGTCCCCAGTGTGTCTCCGTGGGTCCCTTTATTCGGACACCGCTCGCCCCGATGACAGTTTGTAAGGAACGCAATGATCGGTTTGCGGACCCGCACGCCGAGTCCCTTTGAAAGAATTATGGGTACGTAGGATCTCGCAAACGCGCTCTTTGTCTCACCCTGTGCGATCGGAGTCGGCAGTTTCGGGTTTGTCCGTTTGGTTTTGCAGGGCCCTTAAGTGGGCCCCCTCTTCATCGTCCCTCTCCCCCCTTCCTCCTCCTTCCCGTTCTGGCGAAGTAGATATACTTTAAGGCGGTGCCGCGAGCGCCAAGTAGAGGGTTCTCGATCGCGGAGTCGGTCCGGGGTCCCCGCTTTGCATTTGTTTCGCCAATCGTTCGCGACTGGTAGGGCCCCGCTGCTCCTTTCAGATGTCTTCCTCCTCTTCGCCATTCCTCCCGGTTTCTCCTTTCACCGGTTGTTGTCGCGCGGTGTTCCTGCTCATTCCTCTTTGCTCTATCTCGCCGCTTGCTGCTTGGTGCCCCTTATTCGCGCTCCTTCCTGGACAGCCACGTCGATCCCTAAATTACGCGGGTGCGCCCTCCGTCCGCGCGCCCGCCTGTCGCTCGCCCGAAACTTCGGTCCTCGCGGAGAAACGAAGAGCAATGACGTTCCGCCTCTGCGGAGTGCTCTCGTTAATTGATAACTGATATCTGAAATCGACGTTTCTCAAGTAACAGGTCTGGAGGAGAGACACCTATCCTATCGGCATCGTCGATGAAAAAAAGAGAAACAAGAGAAAACTCGAGTCTAAAAAGCTCCTCTCGGATTGAAGTCCGTTGTCTCCCCCCCTCCTCCCTTCCCTCCTTTTCTCCCTCTTTGTCGAACCATTTCTCTTTACAGTCGAACTTTGTCTCTTTTATCTTCTTTTCGCGTTGCTTCTTGCTCTCTCCCCCGTCCGCGCGTGGTGTATCTCTTGTGTGCGTTTTCTTCTTCGTTCTTCTTCCGGCGTTCTTTCTTCGGCCACCGAATTTACCGCTCCGTGAGGAACTGAGAGGAACGAAAGCACACCTATCTCTCTTTTATTCGTCCGTTTCGGAAACCGACCAATGGTCGGGGAGAACAAGGACGATGCCGGCAGAATTACGGAGAGTATATACGAGTCGTGCGGAGAAGCGAACGAACGAGAACGCCGCCGACTGTCGCGCGCCTTTTTTTCCTCCTTTTCTTACTCCGCCGCGCAGCAACTTCCACCGCTGCCTTTCGTTCGTTCGTTCGTTCGTTCGTCCATCTTCTTCCTCCTCCCTTTTTTTAAGCCTCCGCGCCGACTTATAAGGCGATTCCTCACGTTCCATCCGTAAAAAGCAGGAACCCGGCACGCTGCCGCACGCTGGGAACCCGGGGCTCGGTCCTCTCGCGAATCTGGAATAACGTCCGCACGACGATAACTCGAAGCACGAGGAGGCACCCCTGGGCGAGTCGTTCGGACGAACGACTTCCTGGACGACCTGACGACGGGTCGCCGCGTAAATAGCTTCGTGCGCGCTTCTTCGGTATTCGATCGGAATTCGCAATATATGTTGCGCCGTTAAATCGTTTGGGGTGTACACATACACGTTATGTATATTTCATACGCGGATTTCATATCTTTAGAGAGCCGTGTAATAGAAAACGAAATTACGTTGGTGCGCACACAGAGAGTTAAGCTAGCGGGGGAGGATGGGGAAAGGGGGATGGGGCGTAGATCACGGATCGCGTACAATAGAGTGGGAGGTGTAATAGGAAAATTCGACGTTTCGAGTTTCGATAACAATTATTTGCGACAACGCGCGGCGATTATCAATCGTCTAGATTGCATCTCGCGTATTTTTTCTCTTCCTTTCCCTCATGGCCGTGGACCACGTATATGTATATATATATGTGTACGTGGTCGGAGGGAAAACGGAACGCCCGGCACGACCGATAAGGAGCATAATGGGAAATTAGATGCGGGTCGTCCGTATGCCACGGAAGAAGAAGGATCACCGGATCATAGAGTACGTGCAAAGTACGGGGTACCAGAGACAATGTACCGACACGGTAATGACTAGGTTAATGGGAAAAGCAATGTGCAAACAAGACTCCGAGATAAGGGAACGCAGATATACCCTCGGCGCTGTGAGGGAACGAGACGCGATGTCTACTACGTGTGATTCCAATCTCTCCCCACTTTCGTAACGTTGTATTAAACGTTACGTTAGATATATAATACACGCCGATCATCGAGCGACGTTCAATCGTAACGACAACACACGATAACGTTCGCGTGTATAAATCGTCAGTTTTTAGAGTGTCGCTCTTAAACAGGATCGCGTACACTGAACCAGAGAAGGAGCAAACCTCGATTGTACGATATCACACACACGCGGATGTGCCGGATCGTGGACTTTTATTCTTTCGGTAGATCCACCGCCGGGGTGAAGATCCTTTTGTAAGGTCAGTAATCTCACGCGGCAGTTGTCAGGTCACAGGCTCTCGTCTCTCCGGGGTGAGAGAAGCCAGCGAGAGTTGCTCCCGCGAATCTCAATTCTGAGAGAGAGAGAGAGAGAGAGAGAGAGAGAGAGAGAGAGAGAGGTGAGGGTGGGTTAGGTCTCTGTACGCGGGCCGTGTGGCCGGATGTTTGGCCCCGGCAACAATAGAGGGTGATAAATGTGCCCGTCAAGGAGGGCTTCTTCTTCTTCTTCCACGAGCCGCTGCCCGATGGCTCTAGGTTTCTTTTTCGTTTTCTTCTTCTCCTGGCAACGTGCCGGGACGAGCGGAGCCTATCTTCATCTTGAAACGGGATACGAGGACGCCCGCGCATCCTAATGCCGATTTCGGCCGTTGCAGAGGGTATATATATATATATGTGTGTGTGTGTGTGTGGAATATACTCGACTTCTCTCTGTGAAAGAGAGTTGCAGCGGGTTGATGCACGACGAGATCGACGAATCGTTGCTTGCCCCCGTGACATTCCCCCGTTCACTCGGTCGTCAAAAGTCGAAAATTTATAATACGCGGGACGAAGTTGACACGTCACCATCTTCCACGGGTATTCGTTATAATAAATGCGGTATGAATATAATGAGATAATCAGTAATTTGTTTCTTTTTTTTTTTTCGTGAATAATGTCTCGATATAACGGATCGTAGATCATCTCAGGCCTCACGCCATGTAATTTTAGACCTGGCACACTCACTTCGTTTCTTATTAATAATATACGCGCGCGAGACGCGCGGTTTGTTTTTAGTCGAATATTGTAATTAAGATCTTCGGACGCTTGGTAATGGCTATTAGAGTCATATTTTTGCTTAAAGAACGCTGTAGTGACGCTATTTAGCGATCGCCGCGAACGTTTTTCTCCGACGACTTACGCCGCGCGCGGAGATCTTATCGGAAACCAATTTCATAACTCAATATATTCGTGTGCGGGGGGGATTCATGTGAGTAACGCCAATTAATTCGACGACTTGATTAACACCGATATAGCGAGCCGGCCGGCTTGATCGTCGGCTCTTGATCGCGCGCTATATAAACGCGTTGCCGGATTTTTTTTTTTTGCAAGTGGCGCAAACTTTTCTAATTACAAAACGCTTTCTCTTTCTATCTTCCGCTTCTGCTCCTTACACATATTTTTCCTAGCAAGAGATCAGAGTATTATTCCGCATTAAAATAAATAATAACCTGTGCGATCTCGCAAGATTTTTAAAACGAATTGAATTATCAAATTATCATATGAAATTGCAGCGCGTCCGCACCACCGGTTAGCCGCGATACAGTTATTCGATAACTCACTGAGCACCGTGGCATCAATTTGCCTCGTAAAGATTGCGCGCGTTCCATGCATATTGCATTGCGTGTTCATCCGACTGCGACAATGCGCGTTGAAAAAAAGAAAAGTAAAAGTAAAAAATTTTAATATTTTCTATCTATGAAGACAAGAAAGTAAAGTATAAATGCAACAGGTAGGTAAAAGCGTTAATTAACTATTCTTAGAGAAAAAATTTATTAATATCGCTTTGGTAGAGAAAACTCTTGCAGCAGCCGTATAGAAATATCACACACGCACACACACCATCTCCGTGATATCGAATTCGTACCGCTATTAAATGTGGGCGTGTCCGCATTTTATTTCCATCGAGCGTGTTTTCCCGCTCAGACAAAAACCGAAATGCGTACATATAGTACTACGCGCGCGATACGTGCACGCGTGCAAAAGCCCTACATCGAGTCGCTAACGAGTGTCACATAGCCGCGGACCGCCCGGCGATCCCAAAGCAATTATATACTTCTCTGTCACGGCGGAGTCACGAACGATCATTTAGGGTAAATTCACACTACGCGGCTAACAACGTTTCAAGTCAAGCAACAACACGGTTATTGCGCGGCAATAAGACGTAAATAACATCGGTCAACATGTCACACCGCAAAATGAGAGAGAAAGAGAGAGAGAGACCATATCAAGAGATAATAATAAGTATTATTTCAATTCTTGCGTCGCGAGATTGAAAATTACAAAATAGATTGAAAATCGATTTTATGTGAATGACGCCTTATTGTGTTTATGTATGCGTCAACGTTGCGTATGAAAAATATATATATAGCGCGTCATAGTGGCTCAGAAAAAATTCAGCGCGACAGCTTCTGAAACTCCTCGGAGAAGAGTTTTTACCCAGGAGGTAACGAAAAAAAAATGAGGATAACGACACACCCGCGGGTGCGATTTAATCCAGCGTAGCGTATTATATAATATAGCATAGCATTGTTATAAAATAAATATAATTTGCTATAAAAGTAACAATATTTTTGTTTAGATCTTACACGAGTTCTGAAGATCGGTTTCTATTTTTTTTTACACACAACAGATAAAAATAAACTATCCTATATATATATATAAGTACATATTGAACCGGCCCAGTGGTCTCGCAGCCTGAGTGCGAGGGTTGCGAATAGGAGGTCTCGAGTTCGAATCCGCACTGTCGGATTTTTCCGGGCCGGTCTCTTTCAAGTCGAATTTATCGATTGAAAAGCAAACTGAATCGGGCCTCCGAATGGATCGTGGATATAGAAGTGTTGAAAAATATTGTGACCCTGAGGGGAATCAATTAAACTTTAATATAAAAGTACATAAATACAGAAGAAGAAAAAGAAGAAGAAATAATAAGTACATTTCACAGAAAACAAAAAATAACACGTTTAACGTGAATGACAGTAAAAGAAAACAATAACAGTAAAATTACTTACTTGCTATATTACTCGATTTAATAAAAATAAAACTTTTCTTATATAAATAAGTATACCAAATCATGAAACTAAGAATCAAGTAATTATACTGCTTATTGTTTTCTTTTACTGTTATTGGTATCGTTTCGCGGTATCGTTTCGCGACGATCGATAAATTATACACCGTTAAACCTGTTATTTTTTGTTTTCTCTAAAATGTTTTTATCTATGCCAAACGGTTTTTGTAAGAAACAATAACAGTAAAATTACTTGATTCTTAGTTTCATGATTTGGTATATTTATTTATTTAGTATACTTTAATATTTACTGTAATATTTAGAAAGTGCGATAATTGCATATGTACTTCTTTATTCCTCATTAGTATTAAATTACTTGCTTGCTATATTACTCGATTTAATAAAAATAAAACTTTTCTTATTGTATTATTTTGTTGTATATTTTATATTGCATACTTGCGTTTTTTGTTATTAACTTCTATTTTCATATATTTTTGAAATATTTTATAGTCTGTTTTATACAATACAAGCTAATTTTTCTAAATGTTTTCATATCCTTTTTTTTTTTTTTTACATCCTTCCTATTTTGTATGTAAAATTATACTTTCGCGTATATATATAATCGGTATAATCGTCGGTCGGAGTTTCCGCCGCGCTCGCGCGCGCGGCTTCGTGTAACCGCGCGGTTTTATATCTAATTGGATTTGGTTCGATTAAAATTCGCGGTTACACCGCCCTTCCCTCTCGCTACTGATGATATCGTATTGATGACGGATAATGGATAGGACGCGGTATCGGTAATAACTGTCGTTTAATCGGCTTCCGGCTTCAGTACAGGATTATGCATGTTCGCGAATTATATTTAATGGATTGGCTATACCGGCTACACGTTTTCAATTAGCGTTTTCGCAGTCGACGAACAAACGTCAATTATTGCGTACAATAATATCGAAATGATTGATACATATGCTAAGTAAGTAAGTATCAATCTTCTCATTGGATTGATTCCGGGTAACACGTTACCGATCGGGCGCATAAAGATATATATCGCATTGTGCCGGTGCGGTTTTACACGCCATTGTTAAAGCGAGTCGCAATAACGCTTTCTATAATAATCCCGCCGCGAGCCGCGATTAATCGTTGTTTGAAAAAAACAAAAAAAAATCAAACGCTTTCTCGATGACGTGGAATTTCTTTATTCTCTTCCTCTCTCAGCGTTATTTCGATTGCGCAACGCTAAATTATCTCGGAGAGATAATCGAGCTTTTTGCTACTATTTCGTGTTGGTAATACCGTCATGCATGATTTGCGGAAGAGACGCGCTACATGCTCGAATAATTTCAAATTCCCGGCTTTTCTCTCATCGTCCCTCCGGCTATTCGGCTTTTTCTTCAACCGACCTGTGATGTTTCTCCACCGCTATATGTATATAGTCACCTTGCCTCCGACCGTTATATAGAAATTCAAAAAAGCAACGCCTAGATGCGCGGCCGTGTGATAGCATCAAGATGAAAGCAAGCCAGAGAAAAGCGTCTAATATTCTGTGAAAAGATTATATCCTACACACGGCTCTTCTACGTCCAAATTGTCCAAAAGTGATAACGATCTTGTTTCCTTCTGGAACAGATTTAAAGTTTTTAGATTTACGATATATCCAAGATTTCTAAAATAATTATTGTTATTTAATCAAATTTAATTTTCGAGAATAACTAGGTATTGCAAAAGTGTTTTTCTTTCTTTGTTAAGAAATTCCTCGTGTTTAGTTTCGATCGATTTCTCGAGATAATAACAACAACAACAACAACAACAAGTACTCGTTCGTGCGTGTCATGTTGCAAACATCGCGTCTTCGCGTCTAATCTCGTGTGGTAACGTCGAGCTCCAGGGGGGTACCCGACGACGGCGTGCGGTCGTTAAAGTTTGAATATCCACGCAAGGGAAACACATCCTGGGGCGTGGGTGTCGATGGTCGCAGTTCATTGAAAATTCCAACGTGTCCCCGGGATACCGTTAGAACCGCGCCAGGAGGGCTACCGCGTCGCGTCTCCACCAGCGGATTATTTAGTGAAGGCACGCGCTACCGCTTGATTTTCACCTTCAGATAACTCAATCCCCGCGCGGTTACTGCACCCGCGCTGATGAATTCAGAGTTGCTTGACGCAACAACAATCCGTCTTATTGCTCGTTTCTTGATCACATATTCCGAGAAGTTAGATAAAATTTAGATAGAAGTTAAATGGAGAATTTCAGTGTTGGCTGTTTTCTTGAATAATTTATTTTTATTTAATTTGCGGCTATTAAATGTAAAAAAAAAACATTTATGTGAAATGAATATTTTGCGTGTACGATGTTTAGTCGATTGTTAATTTGAGATACGTTTCTTAAATGTTTTATGTAATTTATTGGTCATAATCTTAGTTGGTCATAATCTATTACAGTCCGTCGTTTACGTTACATATCATGTTGTAACGTATAGGGGTAAACGATACAGTTGTTGGCCCCATCTTAAAAAAACAGGATATTATGAAATATAATTTTTTTTATATATTTTTCTATGATATGATATTTAAATTCCTTGTACTTTTTTACTCTAGATGCAACTAATAATTTGTCACAATTAATGTTATAAATACATAAATGGCCAAAGATGGGGCCAATCACTGATGAGGCCAACAACTGTACCGTTTATTCCTATTAACAACTGAATATGACTTAAAACAAAGTCACGTATGCAGATATGTTATTTACCTACATCTTGCAATTGGTTCGAATTTTATTTGTTCAATTTGGATACCGTTGACCAACGCGAGATCATCCGTCTCTCTCGCAACACTATCTTATTCATCTAACGAAGATGGTTATTGCACGGTCACGGGCTGTGCGCTTATTGATTTTGATTAATTTGAGCTGCGTTTTGTTTGCGCGACCCGGATTAGTAGAGTCCCCCAAAGGACACGCTCTGCAAAGACGAATAAGCAAAGAGAGTCGGAGAACAGGAAGAGAAAGGGACAACGAGAGCATCGGTATTAATTACAC
Source organism: Pseudomyrmex pallidus (assembly GCA_014825455.1). NCBI lineage: Eukaryota > Metazoa > Arthropoda > Insecta > Hymenoptera > Formicidae > Pseudomyrmex > Pseudomyrmex pallidus. The sequence goes on from QVNV01002726.1 coordinate 18,322, forward strand.
AGTGCACGTCTGGCTCCCTAGGCCACCTACGGTTACTCGTTTTGCATAATACATATATACACATAGCGTAAGAATAGCGAGAAAGAGAGAGGGAGAGGGAGGAAACGCCGAAGAGAGACGCGGAATGAGGACCGATGAGGTGTAAGAGAAGGATGTGCGGAGGAGAACGTGTCGGGGCAGCGCAGGGGAGGAAGGATCTGGCGCAGAGATCGAAAACGAGGAACGGCAAAGGAACGTGTTCGATTCCCACTCGGTCGGAACCGGAATCTCCTTCTCCGCCTTTTCCTCTCTCTTTCTCTCTCTCTGGCTAGTCTCTGACAGAATCACGTTCTCCCCCGAGTCTCTTTCTCGCTCGCGTATATATACACACACATGCATGCGAATGAATGTCTTCTCTCTTTCTTTCTTTCTTTCTTTCTTTCTTCGCCGCGTCTGACTTTTTCGTTCTCCCTTTCGTCGCCTCTCGCCGTCTCTCCGCGCGGGTCGAAGCGCGCCTGATTATTTAGGCAGCGAATGTTTAATCGAAGCATTGTATCGGTGGGACCTCGGAGCTGCTGCCGGCTTTCCTCTCCCGACTTCTCTCTTCTCTTAGGTTTGGCGGAGAAGACACTCCTCCTCGTTTGCCCCGTCTTCTCCCTCTCGCTCTTCCTCGCTCGCCCTTCTGCTCCACCTCCACCTCTTTACATTTATTCGTTTATTTGCTGGTGGCTGATACCTCATTACCGCGACAGATCCACCGATAAGCGCAACGTTCTCGGAAACACACAATGCGCCCCTCCTTCCCCGGGGGCTTGAGTCGCCGCGCGGCTTCTCCCGGCCCATTGGCAACAGCGCGGAAAGGGGATGTGAGAGGAGGGCGGGAGCGGAGGCGGCATCAGACGCATATTCGCCCGTCGTTCGCAACCTCTTCTTTCCCTTCGCTCCCTCTCTTCGTTCTCCTCCCTTTGTTCCCGATGTCGCCGTCGACTCTACCGAGAAAGTATAATAGATATCACCGGGCGCGATCCCTCTGTCGAGAGAGAGAGAGAGAGAGAGAGAATCCGGACTCGTTTCTCCCCTCAGTACCTCCGAAACTTCCCCGGAGAGACATCCGATATACGACTCCATTCGCGTCGCGTCGCGGCCACATCCACCCCCCGCGCCGATTTATCGGTCAATCTCACGCGAACTCATGAATCAGACCTCTATCTATTAGCGGGTAGTCTCTCAGGTAGCCTCATCCGAGATCGATCCGAGAAATAAAGGTCGCATCTAAATAGCTATTAGTCTTGTGTACCTATTAGGGAAAAGATCGAAAGAAAGCCGCATTCGATATCGCGGTGTCCGTAACCGATAGGGCGGTTTCGAACATTCTCTCGCGAAATCTCGATAAAAGAAAGAAAAAAACACAAAGAGATGAGAGACCAAACAAAGGATCTCTCGCTCGTAGTTGTTAGCGCGATAGCGATCCGAAGGAAAACGGCTTTATTTCCGCTGAATTTTTGCGCCGCGAGTCGTCGCGTAAATTTTGGATGATGAATTTCAGCGATAATGCATAATGAAAATTAAAAAACGAGCGTGGGCGTCCGCGCGTTTGAATTAAATTTCCATTTAATTATGGACGGATTCGCGCGACAACCGCGCGCGAGGAGAGAGAAAAAAAAAGAACCGCTTGTACCTATTAGCCAGATCTTCGCACAGATAACGTCGTCGCGCGGAAAGAGAAATATAATTGAGGAGACATAAATCCGAATTGCTCGTCCCCCTCCCTCCCCAGCCGCGGGGATACGATTATTTAAAGAAGAATGGAATACAATTATGCAAATGGAAAGAACGCGCGCGCGCGCGCGGATAAATATGAATCGTTTGATTATATTAGGCGCGGCTGATTGTTATGTTAATTGAAATCGCGACTCGGGAGAAGAAAGCTTTCGGAAAGATATATAAAAATCCGAATCGTCGCGTCGTCGTTCTCGATCTTTATCCGGAATTCCGGATATGTGGGCGCTCCCGTTTCGGTTACGGCAGCGCATAATATTACAGCGCTCATAATAGAATCCATTAAATGTAAGAGAGAGAAAGGGAAGAGGAAGAAGAGGAGAAGTAGTTTTTCCGTCGCAAAGAGATACCGTGGCGCTATACGTGAATCCGCGAGAGAGGCTCCTCGCGTTCCGCGAGCTGTGCTAATCGAGATCTGCTAGGATAGATTGGCAGCAAGAGGCAAGATAAATGGGGGATACTCTCGCTCTCTCTCTTGCTCTTATTCTTGAATATTTACGGGACGCGGGATCGCGAAAGAGTATACGGACAGCAGGTAGCGTCGAGATTCGCGACTTAAATCAGATCACATCGTATTACATCCAAATGACTCGGTATAAATACCGCGCGAAAAATTGAGATGATAGGCCGATCGCGCGCGGGGAGAAGTGCGAGGAAGTAGAGAGAGAGAGAGAAGACGGGGGAGGAAGAGGGAGAAGGAGGAGGAGGCAAGCGAGGGGTTAGTGGTTGGGCATTATTTATCGATAGCAATGAAAAGGTGGCGGTCGGTGCTTGATGCCGGGAGCTCATTATTCAGATTAACGTTACGCGCCTTTTTTCGCTGGCCAATACGCCGCTGAATATTACTCAATAAATCATGGACGTCACAGTGCTAAAGACCCAAAGAAAGGAGGGTCCTTGAGATTTTTCAAATCATCCGGCCTGATGAATGCAACATCGTTCATCGGGGGTCACGCGGAGCGCGCGGTGGTGGTGGTGGTGGTTTGCAACGCGAGGAGAGCGCCAGAAAACATTTGCATGAGCTACCATGAGCGCGCATTAGCATCAGTTAAAATGGTAATGATAACGCGATGCAACCGATGCGCGATGGAAGTCTCGCGGGACTGTAATATGTTGCGTTTCTCGTTGCAAGCGTCAAAAGCGCGTTGTATGGGGTTTAGGTATTGAAATAGAGGCGACTGCGAGACTTACTGCGAAAAGTTGGCGTTCAAAATGCGCAAATTATCGGCAAATGTGTTTGCGATTCTTTCTCTTTAACAATAAAAGCTCGAGTTTTGTTTCTTAATTTCGTTTTAAGAGGATGCTGGACCGTCCTGTTTTATCATCCCTAATATGAATTACAGTTTTTAGATTTTCGTCGTACTTACTGCACAAATTGGAAAACGGTTCTCCAAATTAAAAGAAAATAGTCTAAAGACTTACTGCAGGTAACAAATGTTTCTGAAACGAAAAAATTTTAGGTTTGAAGTTTAGGTTAGGTTAGCTTAGCCAATTTTCTTGATGACAACTTTTTTTGTTTCCGAAATGTTTATTTCTTGCAGTGAGTCTTTAGACGATTTTCTTTCAATTTGGAGAACCGTTTTCTAATTTGTGTGCAGTAAGTACGACAAAAATCCAAAGACTGTATTCATAGGAAACCGATAAAACAGAACGGTCCGGCATCCTTTTGAAATCGATTTTCAAAGCGTTTTTGTCGGTACGGAAGAAATTTTTGTCGTTTTCCTCGAACTAAATGAATTTAACAAAGACACGCGCGCACGGCGTTAATCGAGATTTATATCCCGATTAACGCGGGAGGTACGGGGGGGACATCTGGGTAACGAAGAACATTCTCGTCAGGCTCCTCTAACATAGTTAGGCATTAGTCGTCGCTCTCGGGCAAAGAAAGAAAAGAGAAGAGAATATACCTACGCGTCGAACAAGCGCGTCCCGAGTACGCGCGATCGCATATTATTCGTTCCGCGGCGGCGTGTCCCAACAGGTTGTTGCGATCACAGTCCGCGTCGATCGCCGTGGTATTTCAATTAGCAATAATACGCAATTTGCGTTTCGGGAAGAAATCAAAAGAAATGTATGAAAATTGCGCTTGCGACGCGATGAAAAATCTATGAGAAAAAGAAACTTTTATTCGAATAACTCCGTCGAATTGCCACTTGCTTTTTCGACGGATTACGAGCGGATATATCGCGATAGCGCGGGACGCCGCCGTCGTCGTCGTCGAGCGTGGGATAAATATCTAGGGTCTGTGTTTCGTTTAATTAGCGTCGGTATATATACGTTGGCGCACACTCGTACTCGCTCGTGCATGTGAATGCGCTCCCGAAGAGAGAGGGGGGGGGGAGGGGACAACGATGTGGTTGCGAGTATGCTACTTCGAGAGCGCGGACGAAGTCGAATTATACCGAACGTAAGGACGAATATATACGAATGCGAGAACAGACGAACGGAAGAGAACAGCAGAAAGATTTACGGAGCGGGAAGAAGAAGAAGAAGAAAGAGAGGAAGAGTAGCACAGTCGGACGAACACGTTGACGAAGCACGGTAGTATACCTCTCCCGGAGACTAATTAAATAAATCCGGGAGCGGCTTCTCGGGAGCCGCCGGCGATTGCGACCGTAACCGCCACGACGATGGTTAAGGTCGCCGTTGCGGAGGCGTCTCGGGTCAAGCGGGAGGTCAGGACGCCGGCGGTCCATCTCTTCCACCCCCTTGTTTCTGTTCCTCCTCGTTCGCTCGCGCGCTGCCGTGCTCCTCTTTTCGTGACGAGAGAGGTTAGCGCATGCCTCTCTCTCTCTCTCTCTCGTCGTCTCTTTTGTGTCGCATAGATTACTCTTTTATACATCTCTCTCTCTCTCTCTCTCTCTCTCGTCTTCACTTAGCCATGCTAATTTATACGATCGCGGAATGTATCGCTGACTTTCTCGTAATTAGGTAAAAATCTGCATCGCGCGCAGTGCGCGTTAGAGCGCACAAAGGAGACACGCAGCGCGAGTAGTGAGATGACGATTTCGCGATCTTCGGTTTGATTTCATTGCGGGGATTCTCACCCGTTATTTAAAATATTGCGGCGAATCGACGAGGTTTTTTACTCTTGGAGTTTTGTCGAAAGTTACTTCAATCAATTAACGAGTATCGCATTATTTATCGCGGGATGTTCTCACGCCGGTCGGGCCGGCACGATCCGGACCGTCTGACAAGGAAAAATCGTTTCGGAACATCGTTATTTTCCATCCGACAGGTATACGCGCACGTCCGTCTGTCTGGTTTCCAACGTTTGAGCGAACCGCGCCGCGCCGATAGAGAAGTAGGAATCGATGATATCCGATGCACGATTCGATAGAGAAGCGACGAGGTCCCGACTCGCGGTGGTGCGCACCTTACTGTTAGCGGACGATATTGGTCTTAGGTGCCAGCTGGTGGTAACAACCTTCTCTTGTATCCAATCAATGTATATCCTAGTCGCTATCTCTCTCTTTTTCTCCATCTTTTCCCGGCAGCGCTTCCCTCGTTGCTTTCGCCGTCCATCATCCGGCACGTCGGCGTCCTGTAACCTTTCCCTTTCTCTCGCGAGCAGAGCACCGACTATCAACGCGTCATTATACGAATACCACGATGTCAGTGATCAATCCTACCTGCCGGGCATCGACTGCGACGCCAAACGCCTCGCCATTCTCCAATGTTTTCTCTCAAATAGAAATATCAGTCGTCAAATCTTAACCGCGAGCGACTGTGAAAAATCCAACCTTTCAAACGGCCTTATGATAAATTTTGAGAAACTTGATGAACGGTGTTAGGTCAAACGTTAGCTCGCTCATTTTTCCGACCGTTGGCGACGGCTTTCACTTTGCGGCGATGATGACTCATCACGCAAGTGAACGCGTACGATAGGGTAACTTCTCACGACCACGAATATACGTGTATGAGATTGCAGTGTTTGGTTGTTTGTTCGAAGAAGTTTGATAAATACAATATTTGCTCGGATAAAGAAAGTTAACGTCGGCAGCGATTGCATTAAAAAACAAAAAGACGAAAAAAAGAAACAAGAAATATAAGATCGCCATCGTGCGCCCAGGCACTCGGGTACTTCGTTTACTTCAGTCCTTTTATCCCTAATTAGCATACAATTTCTGTCATTGCGGAGGCCGGTGGTGTGCGCGACCCAGCGGTGCGAGCAGCAGCGCGCACAAGCTAAATGCCGCTCGTCACGGAAACGTAGCTCTCGCTACGAGCGGACCCAACCGCGCGGAGGACAAATTGCGCTGTCCATTTTACATATCTTCCCTCGCGGAAAACTGCGCCGCGTATCGCAGAGTCTATTCCCCCTCGGTCGATTTACTCCGCGCGTATACATACGTGCGCGTTTCTATCGCAAAAACGGTCTCCGAGCACGATACCGGTCGCTGACGTAATCGCCAGCAGCGATTACCGGCGCAGAACTAACGAATATATTCCGCCGTGATCGAGCACAAATTTCCGAGAGAGAGAGAGAAATCGGCCGAGGTCTATCGTTAATTTAACCCCTTAAGGCCGTGCCTCGCGGTCCACGAGAACGCACTCGCGTTGATTATCACCGATCGCTTTGAGAAACTAGCAAGCATCAGACGCTCTCTATCTCTCTCTCTCTTCCTCTCCCGTCGTATTAAAATAGAAACAAGGAGGGAAAGATCGGATGCGCATAAGGGGGTATGTAACACGAAGAATCAGGGACATCGCCCCCCGCGGTTCGGCGGCGATGCAAGTGCGCGCAGGTCGGAGCGGCGGCGCTTATTCTTCGTGCCTAGGGAGGAACGACGGACGGACGGACGGACGGACGGACGGAGGCAGAGCACGAAGAAATAACATAGGTTGGCGAAGAGAAGCGGGCGCGCGTTTGCGCGAACCTGCACGATGGGACTTGGCGCGGAGGCAATCTATATGCAGGCAAGTGCGTGTGCGTCGAGGTACACCGTCAGGCATACATAATTAATATTTAAACAAGCAACATCGGCGCGAGCGCGCGCGCTGAGGGCCGCGCGGCGGCTTCTACGGTCGGT
>QVNV01002727.1:0-21668 GCA_014825455.1 Pseudomyrmex pallidus
AAACAGATCGTTCAGCTACTTACATAAGATTTAAGTATCACGACAGAAATCTCGAGTGCGGGACAGATGCACTTACAACAACAACAACACGTGCCACGAATTTGCGGGCTTTACTACAAAGCACTGTCTCGCACGATTTATGATTTTCTCTTGACAGCAAGAAATCCTTCGTGCACTCCGAAATATGATTCTACTAGAGCGCGTGTCGTTGCGTTAATATATGATTCTCTATTTTCTAGGGCGCACCACCCACGGACGTGCGCGGCAAATCTTCTGAAATACTTTGCTCGTTTGTATCGGCTTAGGAACGCGAGTCAAGTATATACAGAGAGTATATACGTCACAAGTGTACGTCATGGTTTTCCGAACATTAAATGAACAAATTAGATTAAACGACAGTTGCTCTCTTTGATGCATAATAATTATTGCCTCACGCAACGCGTCGTCGAGCAAATTACCCGGAGCAGAAGAATCGGGTAGGAAGTCGGCGCGTCTGGCGGAGGAAGACAGGAGATAAGGGAAATGAGAGAAAGACGAGGCTGATCAGCGCGTTGTAATTTAAAAAGTTCCCTCGTCCCCCGTGAAATTGATAAATCGCGCGAGGTGACTTCTGCTCTCTCTCGTTCCCACCTTCTCTCTTTGCTCTTCTCGTCTCTCACCCTCGTTTTCCAGCTTCATGACGGGTGCTCGGGCGAGCGCAATCAGGGGTAATCTGCTTCTAGGAGTAATAAGTTGAAAAGTCCATTTTTCTACGGTTCCCGTCTTTCGCGCTGCGACTACCGCCGGCGGCACATTACAGATTGCAACATCTGCGATTCTTTTAATTTCATGGAACGACGCTTAAGCGATTCCCCGGAAGTTTTCTTCCGCCCCGTTGACCTCGCGATCTCAATTACACGATCACGACGTTATATTGAATAACATCCGCAGGCGCCAAATCTAACAAACGTATCACGATGTATCTCAAAATCAATAAAACAGTAAAGAAGTTTTCTGTTTTTCCTCACTTTCCCGAGTACATAAATAAATTTGCACGTTCGCGAATCGAATCCGGAGAATCAGTTCGTGTTTTATCCAGATGGCACACACCCTAATGTAGAATACAGAACGCTCAGCGGATAAAGGCACCACCAAGACATTTCCTCGTGGGTATTAGCGTCATCCCTTTGCCGAAGATTGATGGAGGCGGCCTGACAGAACCACCCTCCGGTCTTCCCTGTTTGCTCATCCCCGTTCCTGTCGTGCCGTTCCTTCTGCATGAAAAAAATCACCCTTCTTCGCGATCGCTCTCTTCTTCGTGTGACCAACGGCTCTTCCTATAAATGGCTAGAGTCCATGTCAATGTATGGAATTGCTCGAAATAGATCGAAATCATTAACAATAAGATATTAGATTAATTAGATGTATGTACAGCCGTATTCGAAAATACGAAAAAATTGCAAAGAGTGTAAACTGTAAAATTTCACCAGTGTCTATTTTATATACACAGTTTAGATCGTTGCTGTACGATAGTATTTTTATCATATAATATTACATACTAGAGGGGTGAAATCTGCTAGTGCCGCACCCCACGGTGCAACGTACTGTGAATCAGAATATACATCTGACTTATTGAACGCAAACTTGTTATGAGAATAACTTTAGTGCGTGATACGGATTCGTGCAATCCCATCCGCGTTACCCGTATCTATAAATATATCAGGCACATTCGCCGAATTTATGGCAAGACCGTTCGCGGAATTTCAAAAGTCAGATTTCCAGCGGCGCGATACATTTCCGTCTTCCCGACGCATGAAAAGTGGATTTGTCGTCTCACCGGAGCTCACTAAATTTTCCAGAAACTTACCGTCCCGCGGAAATATACAGACGCAGCCAAGAACTTCGCGCGTCTTCCACATGCCGGCGAGCGTACGTATCGATAGTACAATGAGGTATATGGTAACCACCTCTCGCGAGGAATATCGATTGGATGGCGAGTATTATGCGGATCCTAGTTACGTTCGGAATACGATATTAGTACGAGAACGCGGTATCAAGATAAGGACCGAAATTGATGTTTCATTTTTCTTCGTTATTAGAATACACGTTAATTTTCTTTAGATCAATATTTAACCCGACTGACAATTATTCATTATATTTAAAAAAAAGAACATCCTCTTAAAATAGAAAGATTAAAAGCCGCAAGTGTGTGTGTATTTTCCATGTTTTAAATATTAATTTATTCAATCCAAAATTATTGCAAACTCATGTGGTGTTGCTTATTCAAATACTGTTCCAGCACGTGAGAACCTCTTGAGTTTTCGGTAAATATTTGCATTGCGTCGGTCTAATGAAAGCGACCCGCAACATACGAGCGTCCGACGGCGACTTAATAGTTTCATAGCAATAGCACGTAACTGAGCGCGGTACGTAATCGACGAGTGCGAATTCAGGTACGGTATCGGTGACATAAAGTGCCTCGAGCAAACAGGCAGCAAATGGGTTAATAAGCTTTCCGAAAACGGTCGGCTACAGGGAATCTCGGGTTTCTGCCAGTAGTTACTAGACGTACCTTCCTCCGTCCTGGCGTATTTCCATTGCGAAAGCTTAACTTGCGCCTCTTACTCCTCCGCACTACCCTTTCTCGCTCTCTGTCGTCCCCTATCTACCTTATGTCCCTCCAATTGTCTTCTCTCGGTCTTCCTGTCGCGTGCGCACATACAACTACATCCGTTAATCGATCCAAATGGGAAGCTCCGGCCCGTTCTCTGTTTACCCGGAAGTTCCGACTGTTCCGTTCGAGGACCTAGCCTCGTTTAACCTCGATTCGTCTATCGAGCCGGAGCATCCCGCCGATTAAACTCGTACGACAAGCCGACCGGGAAAGCACCGGGAAGTTTCGGTAGTTTGGGTACGTCTTCTATAGAAGTACTGAACCGGAGCTTCTTTTTTTTTGGCACAGCGGATGTTCGCGAGTTTATCGGAAATACTCGTGAGCGCATTTCTGGTCATATAAAAACGCATTTACCTTTATGAAAAAGAGAGAAAGAGAAAGAGTATCTAAACCGATCAGACCTAATGTCTAATAAAAAAAAAAAAGTTTTGTAATGTGTAGTTGCGAAGAATTGCAACTGTATGTATAGATGAAGCATGCTTTCGTTAAAGATTACTAATAGTCGTGCTACTACAGAAGCAACAAAAAGTTTACAATACATGTAATGCGGTCGTCTTATCACAATAGTGTCTTTACAATGACAATAGAGACGAAGAAACGCAGTTACAAAAGCAGCAATCTAGTCAATCGAGTCAATTGAGCGAACGAGTTTAACCGCGCTGGAAACATGGAGTGGCTGGAACGAGAACGGATGCAATGCGCACTAGATGCAAGAAGGAAGGAGAGAGGGGTTAAGAGAGGGAAGAAACGAGGAGGGACGCACGAGGCAGGCAGACGGGCTAGGAATTTATCATTTCGTAGTTGAAGTGCCGTAGTGGCGACAAGGCTGAAATTGCAGTATTTGGGAGTCGAGTGGAAGCTCGAGAGGAGAGAGGAATGGAGTGGAGATTGGAGGGAAAAGAGCGACAGGAATAGAGGACAAGAAGAAGGCAGGCTTGTGCAGGAAGTACCTGGACGTGGAAAGAGAGATGGTGACGGGAAAGGAAGCGCGACGAAGGAGCGGGAGAAGGGGAGGTCGAACGGCGGGATTGTCAGAGAGTGTCGTGGAATGCCGGAGCGGTAGAGAGAGAGATAGAGATAGATAGATAGATAGATAGATAGATAGAGAGAGAGAGAGAGAGAGAGAGAGAGAGAGAGGAAGATCGACGGAAACAAGCTGCGATCGTAAGCGACGATTCTCGGGTAGCCACTCACGTCACCGTTCCTCGCTTACCCCGTCAACCACCCCCTTTCGATGTTTCCTCTCTTTCGCTCTTTCGCGCTGCTGACAAGTAGTCGCGTCCCGTTTCTAGTCAGCCTGCCGCGCGCGCGACCGACCGGCTGACTAAACTCTGCCTACACCACTACCGCAGTGCGACAATTTGATAGCTCGATCGGAGACTGCAAGGGTATATCTTCGTCGTTCTATCCTCCGTTTCCTCTTTCTCCGCCTCTTCCTTCCTCCCTCCCCACCATTCCCGACCTGTCCAACCCCGCGCACGGCACCCGACGAAATTGTTGCACTTGCGTTCAACCGTGACGCCATTAGGCATCTCTCGGCGCAGTTTTGCTGTATATTGACGGGAAAATTTTCGCCTCTCGACCGACCGCGAACTGTGGTAACGACACGAGAAAGAGAAGCATAGTAGTAGAGTAAACGATGAATTGTAGCAGCACTCGGAGTTATTTATGACTCAACCCGCGTGTCGAACGGCATATGGGAAATGTGCTGCAAATGACATGTTACGTTTCTTGATGCAATTCCAATGGTATATCGATTAGAACGTAATATTGTATAAAAATGCTCCGATAGCGTAAATAAGAAAATATTTAAGAGCTGACTTGAAATTTTTATTAATTAAATTCGTCACAAACACGTGCATGTATATACATTCGCAATTATTTCCACGACCGAGAAAGCGCGGCACTTTCCAGCCAAAATGTAGGAAAGATAACGTTGTTTGTGATAGTAGGTCGCATTACCTCGTATAAGAAATGGTGTCGAGGGTTAATGCCCGAATGGAATTGGGGAAACGATAGAATTCCTTATCCGCGATCGAATATATCTGCACCCGTCATCCCGGGGATCCCAAGTTCAAGATATGTGCGCCGATATATATGCCGCCTCACGTTGTGACAGAGGGGCGTCAATAACCCAACCGTTTCACAAAGGGTCGCGACGGCAGGATAAATCATCGAAGAGGCAACGACGGCGATGCCTTTACCGAAAGCGAGGCATCTCGAGGCAATGCTGCTTCCAGGCCACGCCCTAGATGCCTTTGCCTACCGTCGTGTCAATGAGGACGGGAGCCTTATTAGATCGACGATAATTCGTCGACGGGGAAGTTTGCTGACGAGGATTCTGCATACAGGTAGTTATTCGAGATCGACAAGCATATCGAACGGGAGGATAACAGCACTCTTACATAAAAAAAAAAAAAATGTTGACATCGTAACTATTTATTAAAAAAGCCTAGGGCGGAATTGGAAGCTGAACAAACAGATGAATAATAATCGAGTAAATAATAGTGATCGAGATGTAGTTCTTTTTTTAGAAATTTAATTTAGTTGTTTCTGTTAACACACATTTGACTTAATCTGCGTTTATCGAGTGGAAACTTATTAATCGGCTTTCCACTTATATATTATAAGCTAGTAACAGCAGCGATTCTCTGTGTCCGAATGATAAATGAATGATCCCGTTACGCGTAGTAGCTGCATTTTCGAGCAGATCGCTTAAGTATTGAGACATTTGTTTATTTTAATTGTTATATCTAATATCGTTATTCTTTTTATGTTTGAAACTTTACGTATCTATATTTTATTATAATTTATACTTCATAATCTGCGATTGCAAACGTGCGTATGATTTCATGTAACATATCAGGTGAAAATGTGAAATTCTGCGGATTTGAAATGAGAACTTGCAACCTTGAGAACGGATGTTACTACTGAGAGCGCGGAGAGTTCGGAAAACTCGTTGAGTTTCGGACACACAGACACGACGTCTTAATACGTTTCCGCAACTTTGGACAAACTCTGATTGCTGCGCGCGCTTTTCCTAATACATGGAACGTCTATTCTGCGATACTTGTAAATTTCCGCCAGCGACTTTGAAGTTTCCGCGCAAGTCGTAAAGATCGATCGATCTGATTCATGTGGGATTTTATCAAGGATATTTTTGTGATGAAGAGCGTAAATGAGTGCGGTGTAACAACTTTATTAAGCTTTCTGACGTTATTACATATGTTCATTAGAAGGAAGTTGAAAAAAAAAACTGCGTTAAAGAAAAGAGTCGGGAAAGAACAGCAACAATGTCGCTTATCTTCGAGACATTCTGCCGGTCTCATTAATTTTCCAAAGACCACCCCCTCCCGCAAGAGTCCTTGCAGGAGCTTCTGTTGTTTCCTCGGCTATCACACTCTGTCACCCCTTCACACTCGATTCCCCCATTATTAACGTCACTGTGCGGTCCGTCGGAGTGAAGTACACAAAACGCGGGCAACCTGAAGCCCAGTGACAGGATCCATTAGAAGCGGTTTACTTAGGTCCTTCAAGATTAGCCCCGCCTCCACTTGCGGTTTCTCGTCTCTCTCTTTGTCTTTCGTGATACTTAACACTACAATATATATGCGCATACAGCCTGCATCAGATAAAGTTCGACAATATCGCAAAGAAAAACAGTAATATACAGACTAAAGAGTGTTAAATTGTTTCTTTTTTATCTAGTAACAACAGATTAAATAAGAAAAACGTAGATTTAAAAATAAAATCAAATAAACACTCGTAAACTCGTGTGAACCTCGTCATTGTAAACTTTGATAAAAAAAAAAAACAAACCATTACGCGCTAACAGATTAACGCCGTCAAAAATATTTTTCTCTGCAAGTTTCTTCTCAAGAGTCACATTGCTCGCTTGTAAAATTCATATTCTTTCGATTACGCGTTATGATGTAATACCTCTGACTGTGTCGCGCGGAATTTCAAACTCGACGACACATGGCAGGTAATTTAGTATTGCATAATAATGGAGCAAAGGAGCGCTTCGAGAAACCGCGCGTTTCTCCTTGTAACTTCCGCGGTTGCATTGCGGCGTAGAGTTCTCGTTTACAACGCGCGCGCGCGCGAGACGCTTTAATTAAAAGATTACCTTCTGCGTCTCAAGGTAACTTCACTCTTAGCAATTCTGATGCACGTTGCGGTAATTTCTTTTGTTCTTCATTAAACTTGCAACGTCACTCATTCTTTCCTCTTTTTCTCCCGACTTTTTTCCGTGATAATCATCCACCTGTAATCTGACGTTGTCGTGGCGACCACCGAGCGAGTCTTTTTTACTTTTTTTTCTTCTTTATCAGTAGCCATCTAACTTCCATGTCCACACACAGTGAATCATCCGTGTTCTTACCGATCCGTACGAGCGATAATTATGATACCAGGCCGTGTGACAGGGCTTCGGAACGTTGTAGCTCCCAGGAAAAGCGTTTCGCGCAGCGCGAACGCGTTAGAAAACCTTCCGGTCTGCCATGAAGATTGATGATCGAGCCCGCAGCTCGAAGATTTCGCTCAACTTTTTTTTTGTCCGTCCTCTCCTTAATAGGTTACGTCATTCGGGGAATGAGAACGCCTGGGGTAGCACCCACGGCACAGTTGGTCGCAACGACGACAAAAGAAGAGGCGCGCCCCTAGGTACTTACCGCGTTTTTTCGTCATTATTCGAGAGGATAAGATCGTGAGTTGAGTTAGCCACGTAAATTGGCTTAAGGGATTTGCCTCTTGGTGCGCTTAATAGTGCGTGTCGTTACGCCGGCAGTTTAGAATGCCGCCAGTTTGACGTTGCACACACGCGTTTCTGCTAATCTTTGCCGGGAAAATGCCTCAAACGCGAGAACCAATTGTAACTAAATGCCAGATTTTTTATCGTACGTTAAAAAATAAAAGATTGAAAGTTTTAGCAATTCGGATTTTAAATCAAAATACAAAAAGATTAAAGAGAAATAAAAATTTAGGATAATTCTTTGAATTTTATATGCAGAAACTTTCTATCAAAAATTTTAAATTTTGTAAAATTATATTACATAGTTTTTTTTTAAAGTCATATAAAAAATCGCTGCGCTTGCAAGAAGCGTATATGCGCCATTTCGATCGATTGGCTCGCAGGCTGGCGCGATGCAGGCCTGAAGATTGAGATATTTATAAAGGCAATCCCCATGGACGCAACGCGGGGGAGAAGGAAAGAGGATATAAGCCCCGGTGGATGAGGATTAAGGGCGCGTTTAAGGGCTGTTTACGGTTTTGCGGACGCCACGATATCAGGCTGCGCGTATAAGCTGCGGAATTTCGGATCGTGGTTTATGGATAGCATGAAATGAGGGGAGAAGGTGAGGATCCTAACGGGAGCGGCGAGATCCTCATCGCTGGCATAAGAGCGAACGATCGGAACGCGTCTGAGATATGTAATTTGTCGTAAAATACTAATACATACACACTTCATCCCTTGCGAAATGATGTGCCGCAAATCGACGAACAAGCTTTTCCGAAAAAAGCTTCCGGTAAAACAATCTTATATTTTCCAACGTAACTGCCATAGAATACGAGAGTCATGTTAAACAATATTTGTGTTGTGTCTACTCTTCCTCGCGGTGTGATTTTCCGCGTTGCTGCTGTTCTTTATGCTGCGATGCGTACATCATGGTAATTCTCACGAAGCATCTACTCGAATGCGGCAAAATTGCAATTTAAACATAAAAACTATCATTTACTTATCAATTCAATTAATTTCCATTTTGGTTCAGAATGCGCGGTTTCGCTATTTATATAATATACTTGCGGGGCGCACTCACCTCTTATCTAAAATCCCTCAAACATGTCATGCCGTAATCTCCATTGGACACCTGTACACACAGCTCAGGGCTACGTGCGTGTGCAAACGCGCACAGCGATCCGTTAAGGCGCCACCACCGCGCATGCAGATGCATCCGGGATATTTGCGCTGATGCGCTCTGTCACATGGACTTTAACGTAAGGAGCGCGTTTTTTATAAACAAGACAGGTTCTCGAGGTTGAAGTTAAGGACAGTTAGCACAGCAGTGTTCTTCTGTTCACGCGACGTTCCGCGACTGTAAATACGAGCCATAATGATTTAAACCGTTTGGCATTTCATCTGTGTCTCGGAGAAGACAGACTCTTTTCTTCTACTCCCTCCGTCCTCCGATCTTTTCTCGTTTTTCTTCATTTATCACAGTCGCCGTTAATCCAGAAAGCTGTTGCTACACGTTTCTAGAATTCTCAGCATGGTAATTGAAACGTTTCTACACCGATTAAACAATGTTTCGCATTATTCGAATTGTGGCATGTTGATGTGTAAAGTGTGAATGCGATGGGATACCTTGCAAAAGCAAATTTCGCATTATTGCAAATAATTTGCCGCAAATCCGATCTAATTAACTCGATACCGTTAAAATTACAATTGGAATAACAAAATGACGACATGTGCTTTAGAATAAAAGAGAAAATTGAGATTTTGAAATTAAAAGTAGAAAATAGGAAATTAAAATTTGTAAGATTGCAAAAATTCTCTATTTATGCATGTAATTGACTAAAAATATCAAAGAAAGTACTTTCACTATCCGGATACTCAAAAAGCGTCGTTCCACCAGAAATATACGACGAGTTGGTCAGAACTTTTATTTTCATGGGATCGATTTGCGAAGTATAAAATTCACGAGCGTCCTGCGACGTACTTCGCAAAATATTCCGCTGACTTCGCGATCGCGTGTCCCGGTCACGTGAACTGCCCAAGGCCAGTGCTCGGACTGAGGTTGCATCGGTTTAGACGAGCAACAGCCGACTTTGCAAAATAAAGCGCGTGCACCCAAGTGCTGGGCCACGTGCCGAACGTAGTTCGATTTGACTGGCAAAAGAGGGAGAAAGACAGGGTGGGAGAGGCGTCGCGACGACGGGCAACACAACCACACCCTACGCGGACCCGCTAGATCGATAGTCACTACCCTGCTAGAGCAGGCAGCGGGGAAGAGAGAAAGAGAGATAAAGAGCAGGAGAAATAGAGACAGAGAAAGAGAGAAAGAGAGAGGGGGCTACGCGGGAGAAAAGGAACATAAGAAAAGAGAGGGCGAGACAAATTGCCAAGAGATCTCACCACGCCGCCTCTGTCCCGTTTTCTTCTCTCTCCCGCGAGGGTTTTTTGCTTTTTTCCCTAGGTTCACTTCTTCTGCTCCTCGATCGGTGCTACCTGCTATCCCTACGAGCAACGAGACATGCCTAGGCTCTCCTGGCAGTTTCTCGCGACTTTTTTCTTTCGTTGATTCTCAGAAAATTTATGATATCCGCGCGCACAATTCTTAATAAATTTGTGATCAGCGAAACACAGTTATCGGTTTTACGCCGACCCGATAATCTTATCGCTGTTTCACGCACGGCGAACACAATTTTCACGCTAGCGAGAACAATTGTTCAGCGGCAATTTGCATAATTGGAATTTATATAATTACATTATAATGTAATGCGATTGCTTCTTTCCCTCTGTACGCGGAGATTAAGTTATCATAAAATGTTACGGGATGAATTTTTTTCCCATCTCGAGTATACTTTGCAATTAGGCAATGCGATTACGTTCCGCCGTAATAAGAACTTCGTCGCAAACAATCCTTTTCAGGAGTTTGTTTTTTTTCTCCCCTCGTACCTACTGCGCGCGCGAAAACTTCCGTGACAACACAATCTCCGAACAACTATCCGCTTATCTTTTCCCTGCATTTTCTCATTCTTTCTCCTTCCTTTTTTTAGTTGCATCTAAGAGATTTAAATTTTATTTCGTTAATTTTTTTTAAGCGCAGTGTTTTAAATTAACTTGCTTGTCGTTATTATATCTCTATTTGAACTTGCATGCAGCATTTATACGATAGTCTTATTTCCTAATTGTCGTAAGAATGGCAATTCGTGTTCGAAAATTGCATTTGACTAAAGTCAAGCTCGCAGAAACGTCAGACTAGAAAAGCGGAACAAATTTGGTGAAATGTAAATTAGTTAAACTGCCATTTGTCAGTTTGCGCGAGAAAGGATAGCAAGTCCATTTTATCAGCATGGTTGATTACATCAGGCAGTTACCGCGCAGATTGTTGTATCGGTGTGTCTTACAAAAGCAACTGGAAAACTTATTTCGGAAAAACTCATTTACGTAAATGTTGCACAAGCTCCCTCGGTGAATGGAAAATAGAAATTACGCGCGGCGCAGAGCGCGAAAGCTGCAACAACTAAGGCTCGCATGCACGGGATACGGCCGGGATATTCTAGTTTCGTGGGATGAAATCCCACAGGGTGAGTCTTCCGTAATAGAATATCATGCGAGTAGTTCAACAGGACGATCTCTTTAAAACTGAATAATATATCAACATCAGTGAGAACTGTTTGTGGTTTGTGTCTCACTTGTCTCCAAGGATTTTCCTATCAGAGGAATTGCATTCACAAACAATTCTCGTAAAAGCGATTTTAATATACTCTTGATATATTTAACAAACTATTTTGATATTTATTTTAACAAAATAGGTCAAAATGTTTAAATGTGTGACTATTTCATTACGTCACACTAATAAAGCGATAATATACATTTATTTTAATTTTTATGTTATATAAAAATTAAAATATAAAATATATATATTTTTTGTAACACTGTAAACGCAAGTTCTTTCATCTGTTTAATACAACTAATCGACAGAAAAGTTTACAAATTCTTTTATCAATTACTCGAGAAACTTATAAATTGATTACTTTCTTGATTACAACAAAATTCCCAGAAAATCATCCGGAAGAAAGCACAACTCTCTCGCTGTAAATTAAAATTAGTCGATAGACCGCATTATCTCGATCAATAGTTTTGCACGTGTTCAATCTTAACAACACACACCGTAATTAAAGATACACATGTTTCTTCCGAAAGAGCGTCGTTCACGTACGCTCTATTGCTCCCACGAGCGCACATAACTTGGTGAATATGTCCCAAGAGATAAATCCATGTGTGTGGCTATGTACTGACCCACGTATACGGCGCTATCATGGCAATATGTTTATTCTCGCTTTCCAAGTATTCACCGCAAAGTCGCCGTTGTTTTCTCCGAGCTTTGCATTGAAAATGCACGCGTCATCAAGTATATCGTAACGCGAGATATGTGAATATTGTACGTTTGTAAAAATCGCATTTGCGTAATCTAAGAACGTAATGCTAGTGCACGAACAGTTATTCTTTATATAAAAGCGCATTAATAACACAAATATACACGACTTGCAATTTCTTGTGATGTCAGAACGAGTCAAGAAATGTACAATTCAAAGAAATAAAAATAATTACTCCACTTATTTTTTTCCTATATAGTTCCGTGATTACCTCACATGTAAAAACAAACCAGAATCATATTCCGTAATACCAATTCAATTAAAAACGTGTAGGGACTAATTGCTGTCGCGAATTTTTCGTCGACCAAAGTTTGAATCAGTTTTTCGATATCAAGAGAGGTTTTTTTTTGTTTAATTTAATTTGACCAAAGATGGTTTTGCTTTTTAATGCTCGCAGCGGTAAATTAAAAAGTCGAAAAACGCTTTGACAGGCCGAACTAACAAAAGAGGATTAACATCGGTGGCGCAGCGTCGGCAACTTTTTTTCGATATAAATATGTATGCGAGCAACGCCGCGACGCGAGCAACGCCGTAATCCGTGGCGCCGCTAATGAAGAAGGATCGATGACAGAAACAAGGACAAAAAAAAACGAAGACATCGCCAGCACAAAGGGTGATTCGTTTCGTTTTCATAGGGATCAGCGTTTTGTAACTCGCTAGCAATTTTCAGACGTTTTGTCGTCGCGGTGGCGGCTGCGACGACGATGACGATGACGACGGAAGCAATCTGTGCCACCCTGGGTCGGTACCACTGCCGGCGGGGATAACGTGATCTCCCGACGGGGTAAAACGGCGTGAGAAGGGTGAAAAGGGGCCAGGGCCGGGAATTAGGGGGTGCGACCAGCTGGAGATAGGAAAAATCGAAGAAACGAAGGGTCAAATACCACGTGATGGATAGCACGTCGTAGGAGGTCCAAGCGTATGAAATTGATCAGCCGGGCAGAATCATTCGATTCTACTTCCTACCCGCCCTTTCCCTTGGTCCCTAATGTTGTCCAATTCTTCCTCTCTTTGCCTCTATTTCTCTCTTTCTCTCTCTTCCGTCGGTTTGTTCGTTGCCATTGGAGGTCCTCGCTCTTCCGCCCCTTGTTTCTTTCGTTCCATTCATTTTCCTTCCGCGTCGTACGACGTCGATAACTCTGATTCTCCCGGATCGCCTCTACCACCGTCGTCCTATCGACTGTGTTTTATTTTCACGATTCCGAAAACCAATGACTGCGGTCCACGACCGATTGCCGATGGCAATGCTCTCAAGAAAATTCATGTAGCATACAAGAAAAATTACGATTTTTCCGCTCTTCCGTTGAACAGCTAGTTGCTTAACAAGCGAGAAAAAAAAGAGAAGAGAAAGAGAGACCGAAAAATATCGGTGACTACTACACGGTCTTTTTCGACCTTAGGGAAAGGAAAAACTCGTTCTTTATGCAATGTTCTGAATTCAGCGACTCCGCCTGGTTACGCGCGCGACACCACCGGTGCGACCGCGCGCGCGCGGAAATAAATCTTACATTTTAATTCGAGAACACTGGCGGACGGGGTCGATTTAAATCACGAATAAAATTCATACGGAATTTTCCGAGTAATTTCCCCCAGCACGGTTCAGAAGAGACCGGCCTCAAATACAGACTCGATTTATAAGTGCGAATAAACTTTCGAGATTATTACGCCGCCTGTCGATAATAATCTGGCGGCAACGGAGAAATCAATTTCACGTTTCGCAGCGTCCGCGAGCTTCTGTTCCAAGTTGCGGGCAAAATGCTCGAGTGATCGCAGAAATGGGAACACCCTGTACACAACGAGGCGATAACAGTTCGCGGGAGTTATAGAGGGAGGAAAGTTAGTAAGCTCTCCTATACTGGGAAACACATAGCGAAGACTGATGTATAAGAGAGAGTTAAATAGAGAGAGAAAGAGACAGAGAGAAGGAGAAGAAAAGGGACAATGACGAGACATGTTTGGAACAACGAGAAATGCGGTAGAAAGTAGATGCAACGACGAGACGAAGGAAGGAATAGCGAGATCGAAGTCGATAGCAATAAATACTTATCAACGCCAAGCGAAATTGCGACAAAGTAACCTTTCTTTGCGACTCGCTCGCTATTGATGAGTATTGATTCGAAGAGAAATATATATGTTCTCTTAAACACATTCGTATGTATCTCACACCAAGTCTGTAACTAAATTTTGTTTCAATCTTGCGTGCACACAGACACGATTTTTCTTTTACATGTGCGTGAGATATATATTCAATAAATAAAATAATACATACATATAAAAAATCTGAAATACTTCTCTCTTACTTACGGAAATAAGTAACGTGCAAAGTCGGTAAGAAGTCTGTGCTGGAGTAGATAAAAAAACGATACGTAGCAACGGCAAATAGAAGTGTTTTATGTGTAACGTTGTCGAAACGCAACGTGCGTAAACTTCCTGCAGGGCTCTTCCCGGAGATATACTCATAGGAAAAAAAGAAAAAAAAAGAAAAGAGAAACAGGAAGCTTCGAAAGTTCGGCCAAGAAAGTTTGCAAAAGCGCGCTGCCGCCACTAAACGACCTTCGTCCTGCACACAGCTTCGAATTTCATTTTGGAACGTTGAATCTTATTAAGAAGTAAAGTCGTTTCGAAAGTTGGCGAATATTGTGGACGGGGTTTCCTTATAAATCCGCGGCTCAGCGTAATATTTCTCGTTGGCCCGGAAAAGCCCGCCTCGAAAACTCCAATTTCGGATGGAGGTGATTACAAGGATATTGTCACCCGGGTAAGTCATTATGGAGAGAAGTACTTACGTATAGTCTCTGTCTCTCTGTCTATCTATCTATCTCTCTCTCTCTCTCTCTTGCTTTAAGACCGACGCTTTACGATTCATAATAAGTGTCTGCCTGTTCTTGCGCCCCCGGCGCAGCGGCGCGACAATTAATACTAATCAAAGCGAGAACAAACTT
Organism: Pseudomyrmex pallidus; assembly: GCA_014825455.1. Taxonomy (NCBI): domain Eukaryota; kingdom Metazoa; phylum Arthropoda; class Insecta; order Hymenoptera; family Formicidae; genus Pseudomyrmex; species Pseudomyrmex pallidus. Next base: position 14,758 of record QVNV01002727.1, read on the forward strand.
GATTGCCGCAGGTTTTGTTCGTCGTGCTTCGTGATATCTCTCTCTCTCTCTCTCTCTTTCTCTTTCTTGTGACAAGAATTTTTTCATTACTCCTCATACTCTCTCATTAAGTGTACTGTCTACCAAGGATTATACTATAAAAAGCATCTAGCGCATAAAAATCGTTTGTCGAGGAAACTTTTCAATGACTCGTACGAGATTTTATTGACAATCGCCGCTCCTTCAAACATCGGTAGTAAAAGTTCATTTCTCGAGGCGGCTAGTATCGCGACGATCCTAATAGCTGTTTCGAGCACCTCGAGCAGGAAACTCGCCGTAAAGCGGGACGCTTAATGCGAACGAGTCAGATACCTAACGATCGATCCGAAGAGCATGTGAGACGTCACATCGTCTGTGAGAAACATGACGTCGAAATTGAGTTGTGAACTAAACGAAACAAAAAGAAAAACGATACAAAAGAGAAACCCGAAGAATTCTAAGAGCGACAGACATAAAATATCTAGGATAAACGTGCATTAATTTTTCTTTCTTTTATAAAAATTAATAATATTACAGTTTTATACGCACACACACAAAATTCTTAATTATCAACATATTTATGAGGGTAAAACTGACAAATGTTCTAATTTAATGTATTTTAATGTATCTCCGTAAACGCGGTACATTTACCTTTCTTTAGTCAGTTCAATGTACCTTGTGTAATTCAATCCTGAATTTCCACAAAATTTTATGGTGTACCTCTATAATGGAATCTTTTATATCGAACCTTTCTTATATCGACTCGGGACTATGTTCCAACGGCATAAATGCAATGCCGCGTTTCTACGCCCGATCGCACACCAGCTATTCCCTGACACGTATTCGATTAAGTACTCTATTTACGACGTGAGGTTTTCTTCGAGCCCGCCGAGAGAAAGAGAGAGAGAAAGATAGAGAAAATATACTGACTTTATCTACGCTGTGCCCGCTAGGAGGATTTCGTCAGGGTAGGTATAGAATGATATAAAATCTGGTAAAGAGCGCATGGAAAAATATTCTTTGGAGCCACTTGAACTCGAGCAGAGTAAGAGTAAACAATCGATTACGTTTGATTATAATTCGCGGCCTGTTCAACCATTATTGAAAGTCCTACAAGTAAAAAAGGAACTCTTCTCTTTTGTATTTTTAACCAACTGCTAACAAGAGCTGCGGCGTACTTATTATTGGCTCTTCAGACTGGCCCGAGTTTCTCAAACAAGAGAGCCCCATTCTCTTTTCGTCTTTATCATCCCTTCTTTCTATCTTCTCCATTCTCCCTATCATACCTCCATCAAGCTCTATCTTCTACTTTCGCTCTCTCGATGATGGAGATTGAACGTAATTTATTTGCTATTCTCCCATCCCCTCGTTCTGCGCGGCAGGAATTTAATTTTCTGAGCGCTATCTACGCCCGTACAATGAATCTTTGTGCGAAACTCGTGGGTTTGTCCTGCGACGAGCTGCCACGTGTGAAAAAGCTATAACTAGACAAGCTAAATCTGAATAAACACGTATAAAAAAAAACAACTGATTGTGCTATGCACCAAGGTGTAGTTAAATTTAAGAGGAGCTTCCTTTTTTGAGAAACATTTCTCTCTACCAATACGCAAAACTTTCAGAATATATTTTACATCTCAAATAACAAACACTAGAAATATATTTGACAATTGCTTACGAGAAAACAAAAAATAATCACAAATACGTTACGAGTGTCAAGAAAATTACATTTTCATAACTAAGAGACACAAAACTGCTTTTCTTAAACAGCGGCAGATAGAAAAATAGTAGAAAGATACGTCTGGTGTTTATGGGGGTTGCCTATAGCAGTAAAGCTAGTACGATTTGATAGGAGCCAATACATTTGAGCTTATCACCTTATCGCCAATGGCAATATCGCGCTAGTAACACTCCGCGCGCAGGGGAGTCAGCCATAAAATACAGAATGAACCCCCTGTCAGGTCGACTGGCATCACTTCAACCCCCGCCTCAACTCATCCCTGGACATTTCGTTCCGACGGATTCTCATCCCTACGTCTATGCCGCATCGCAATCGATTTTCGCCAACACGCGTATCTACGAATACTTACACACACACACACACACACACAATTTAAAATTTTTGATCGATAAAAAATACAATATTTCTTCTACAACACACTGTGTTCGTTTAGTAAGAAAGTTTTAGTAAAAATATATTTTTTTTCTACTATTTTAGTATCGTCCTTGCGATACATTTAAGTTGGTAAAATACGAGTGACAAGAATTTTGTTGAAGAAAAAGAGATACATATATTAGGATGCATTTCAGCATTTAAATATTGATGTTCGTTTTAGGCGAATTAACTGTCGTGGAAATATTGATGCAACAAACATTTTGAGTAAATTATATGGGGATGATTCATGCGCGCATTTACCCTACGATAACATAGCGATACTGTGGAATTGGAACGACCAATATTACCTAGTGGCTTTGATCTAGAGGAAATGGTATATCGTGTGTCATTGGCTGCTGCTCTGGTTTCAAGACAGTGATGTATTCGCTGTCAGTAAATTACGACATTATACAAATGAAACCTGTTTACGCATCAATCTCATTTGTGTATAATTATATATGTATCTGCACGTATAAGGATGCTATTCTATTGCAAGTTATAAATCTCTTATTCCTCTATTTACGTTACAAAATCAGCGCAACACATATGTGTGCAAATAGCATTAAAACCGAAACAATATACAAAATTGTTGAAATATTGTCATAACTTTCTCCATTTTTGCTTTTTATATGTATTTTATATAATTTTCAAAACACAATAATGCACTAATGAGCATTAAAATAAACGAAATAACGCCTCATTTAACGCGCATTTCGATTTAATTGCGTTTTCGAGTCACGACAACAAAAACATGACTTCCTTATGCGGTTTCGCGCATTCGCGCACTATCGCAGTCGTAAACACGCAGAAAATCCACGGATCAGGCATGTAACGCGCGTTTCGATGAACGATCAAATGGACAGCTACTATTCGCAATCAGCGACGAATGTAAATATTTAACGCGGTTATACGAACACGAGTAAAATTCGCTTAATTTATTATCTGGCGGCTGGCAAATTGTGAAACATTGATTATCGGTCGAGGTTCCCTCGTATAACTTCCTTCTCTGTCTTCGTCTTCCTCACTATTCATTTGCTACACCATTCGTAATCTCGGTGAGCGATTTCCACAAAATACTCGGACAAAGCACAAAAAAGTGCTTTTAACTAGAAGATGAATGATTGCACGTTCTGCATTAAATCTAACCGCTCAATATTCCCCGAAAAAAATATGCGTTGAAAAAACCGACACTACTCGATTGATGAGTGGCGAAACGATGATTACATTTAAAGCGGTGAATCATAATTCGTATTCAGGTGGAAAATGTAATTATAAAAGGTTCACGCTTGATTAATGCTGCAAAATTGTCATATCGCGTAATTGAAACATCATGTAAATGATTACATTATATCTTAAAACCACTTTTCGAATTATTGAGATTTGTTCTTTCGTCGTTAATACACATAAAAAAAAAAAAAAAAACATAACATTTGAAAAATTCTAATATCGATATCGCATGCCACACGGTTTGTTATTTGCGCGGTCGAAGACTGTCCGGAAAACTTAAATTCCAGGTCATCACATAGCAGCCTCAATAGACGAGTATCTGAAATTCAAATATCCTCAGCGAAAAGCTATATCTATATAGAAAACAGACCATCGTCGATTTCCTGCATTATTTTAGCCACAGGAACACACGCTTGCTCAGTAGCTTGCTTCACGAATTTATTAATATGTAATGAACAGAATAAAAAACGAGAGAGAGAGAGAGAGAGAGAGAGAGAGAGAGAGAGTTGATATTACAAGCATAGAAATTATGTTGAATTTCCAAAGGAATGTATATTCCGCATAAAATTTGTCGTTTATATTCTATCTTTTTGCGGCACCGCGTAGCTAAAATAAAACAACCAACGTGAAAAGAATATCTACAGCAAAACTATCGAAGTTGATTTCCTCAATTACCATGCATCGCTCCCGGCCAAATTATCATAATTACTTCCCGGACGGCAAAGCTATCCCAAAGGACATTAACCCGCGCGTGCTCGGAATTAACGTTGCAAAATTTGGGAAACTTTGTATCCAGTCGAACGCGCAGCACGAGTGGAAGTTCGCGTACTTCTGATTTTGCCGCGGTCGAAGGAAGAAGAACGCACATTCGGACGTGCGACTTCATCATCCGTGAAATTCGACGCCGAAATCTAAGACTGAAGAGGGTTGGCGCTGTCCTTTTTGCAACCCCCGCGGTGCGAAAAAAATGGCGCGTCCGGCTGGAAAGAAAGCAACTCGAACTCTCGTCGTCATCGATTTGACAGGACGTTGAGTGTCTCCTGTGTTTACACATCCCTGGGGACAGTCGAGGTATCATAGCCTGAGTGCCACCCTCCCATAGCCATCTCGTTTCGGCGCGTTCACCCCTGGTCGTTTTCGTGCATATTGGGAATATAACACGTTCGCCCGCCCGCCCTCCTTATACCCTCGCTTCCAGGCGCGGCATCCAGTTTCGCGGCGGGTCTCGAAGATATTGTTTTAAAGCAGAAATCTGTCCCCGGCGAGCTGTAAATTGAGAGGAGATCCCGCGCCGCGAGCGGAGATGACTCCGTTCCCGGGCCATTCACCCTCCGCGACGTGTTAAGGAAAAGTGAAACGGAGGCTGAGTTTATGGAAAGTATCCTCCGGATTTCGCCCATCCCTCGTCGCGAATTTATTTGCCTCGTTTCTTTGCGAGTTTGTCGCTAGGATACGATCGAGAATCTTAAAAAAAAAAAGAAAAAAAAGAAAAATAGAAAAGAAACCGCCCAATGCACTTACGAAAGATTACGATGACGTCCGCGCTACACGCGGGATTGAGTCACGCGAGAGCATCCGAAGCAGCGCAAAATAATCGACGTCCTTTCCCAGGCGTGTCGTTCCACCCGCACCAGTCCTCATTGTCGCGTGTTGCTCCTCGCTGCGCTGCGGCTTTCCCGGAAATGGCCGCATTAGGCTCCCCGCGTCTTCAAGTGATAGTCCGTATAAACGGAGCGTCGCTGTACTACTCGCGCGTTGTACTCACGTGGGACTCACGATGCGCGAGAACTCGTCGTCGCGACACGTATGTCAAACGTCTCTCGCATTCGCCGGAAAACCTGAGGGAAATCTCTCGCGTCGCGGGATACGGCGGCCCCATTTATCCTTCGACTACTTCGTCGCTCTCGACCGACTGCTCTTTCACTTCGCAGCAGAAGCGCCGCACTTTTGTTATCGCGTACTTCGATTTTGAAAAAAAACCCTTTATCACAGCATTTCAATAAAGTTTCAAAGTTTTTCAGCTGACGTAATTTCGCTCAACGTTGAGAGAATTTTCCAACCGAGATAATATTTCGGAGATAAAATTTTTGTCGCACGATGAAAAGTCCGCGTTTTTTTTTCTCTCAATATCGAATTTGTTTTATATTGTTTATCACGTACGCTATACGCGCTTATTAATACCAACGTTATCTGGATTCGAACGTATAGTCGGAGATTTATTTAGTGGCGGATGCCCCATAAATATTCCCGCGTTCTGGAAACTGCGCGGGGGGGGCGAAAGTAGTTATTCATCGCTGCGCGGGATTCTCCCGCTCGCGGTAGGATAACGCGAACGGATTACGGAAATTTATGCGCACGTCGATCCCAGCGTTAGATTGCACGAACGGCAAGTCCGATTTTGAGAAATGCCCCGTTGTAAGGAGGATCACGTACTTTCCTCTTCTGGACAAGAAAAGTCATAGATAGGAAGAAAAGCCGATATTCAGGCCTCAGGACGAAGCGCTCCTTTATTTCGCCGTAATAGAGAATCAAGGACCTCCTCGATTATCCATTATTCTCAGAGGAGCGCGACCTTTGTCTCCGCGGAATAAAGTGACTTTGAAAAACTTCCGTCTCTCTGCTTCGCGAGTCTTCGCAACGTCGCCTCCTCTCAGCGAAGTGAAAGAAGAAGAAAATTCCCTTCCGCTTCTATTCAACTGCCGCCATATCGTCTCAATTATCGGATAGTACGATTCTTATATAAAACGTACTTCGCATTTTTATATAAAAATCATTCGAGCGCGTCATCAACCTCTGTGTTATTTTCAATTTGCTGAAAACCGAGTTAATTATCGCGTATCACGCGAATATAATCTACGCCACGAATTTTTCTATAAAAAAGCGTGCACATGCGTTAAAATTCATTTTTAGGTTCCTAGCAAAACGCAAAATTTGATTAAATTCAAAAATTGAAATCAACTTACTGTGTTTGATACAATGATTAACTAGAAACTCGGTAATTTCCACTTATACAATGGTGTTCGATATTTTGTTAAAGCATGTAATACATATGCGTCATAGTTATCACACTTTTTTCCACGCGTTAAACTTTAAGTAAAAATATAACAACAATAAAGTAAAGAAGTGACGCGAGAACTTTTGCATGTAGATATGTCGAATAGTGTAAAAAGAAGAACTATTCTTCTTGTCTTCGAGCATGGACCTCCTTTTAACGCGGAGAATGAGTAACTGAAGGAAGGACGAAGGAAAATGGAAAATAATGCGAAAACTGTGCCGTCGCTGCTACCAGAGCGAAGAGAGAAGGCAAGAAATAGAAAAATACAATAAAAAAGCAGAATGACAAAGGAAAGGAAAAGATGGAAAGGTGTAGAGTCACGACTTTAGCTCCTCAGGCAGGCAAAGGCGGGCCATTAAAAACGCTCGCAAAACAACGCTTCGTTATAAACCTCGTAGAACGCTTCTCATCTTCTCTTTTCTGTTGTTACTTCCTCAACCGTCTCTCTTTCTCTCTCTC